>PVHY01012864.1:0-43100 GCA_004024945.1 Uropsilus gracilis | reverse complement strand
ATCTATCTATCTATCTATCTATCTATCTATCTATCTATCTATCTATCTATCTATCTATCTATCTATCTATCTATCTATCTATCTCTCTATCCATCCATCCATCCATCCATCCATCCATCCATCCATCCATCCATCCATCCATCCATCCATCCATCCATCCATCCATCCATCCATCCATCTATCTATATCTATCTAATCTATCATCATCTATCTCTATTTAACTCTATCTTTAATTGTCATAAAATTTTCCTGTCTTTCTGCCCTTAAATAACATCTATTGCAAAGCTTACAAAACAACAGACCCCTTTTCTATTCTGAGGATCATCCTGGGCTCTGCTACTCTCACTGATTTCACTGCTTCAAGATATCAAAGAGTCATTTTGAGTTTTTCCATGTAAAATATTAAATCCACATGAGAGGATTCATTTATTTTAAAAAATTGTTAGGACAGTCAATATACTTTTTTTCCACCATTCAACATACACAACTCAGACTGCCTCTGTTAGTCCAAACAGATTTACCCCAGTTGCAATTTGCAAGTTAATGTTAGAAAGAGTGGTGCTAATTACAGAAACTCTGAAACAGCCTGACATTATTTATACAAGTTAGCACTATTTTTCCAGCATCTTTGCTTTGCCACCATACTTTCCTGAATTAAAAACATTCTTTTTAGTAAGTCTGACAAGTTAGTAACAAGTCCACAAATTCATTTTTAACAGTAGATGATTCACAAATAAGATACTGACAGATTTTTATGATTATAGATTCCAAATTCTTGGTCTCACAAGAGTGTTCGTGGAGATTGATAGAAAGAGAAAGAGATTTTAAAAAATGAAACAAAGAGGTTTTAGTAGGCTTTTTCATGAGAATGAATGATAGAAAGCAGTGACCCCACCTAGCAACATGCTTCAATTTGTGAGCTTTTTATTTCATTATTTTTGATATGTGATTCTGGTCTTTATAAGGATTTTTAGTGAAAGAGGCCCAGAGGTAACCAAGAAGATGTGTGGCTAGAAATAAATGTTTCCTCAAGCATTTATTACCCTACAGAAATGTCCATCAGCTGAAATGTTAGTCTCAGAGAGCCACTTAAGCAGTACAGAGGAGAGAAGCAGGTAGCTGCTATTAATTTTTAAGGCTGGCTGGCAGCTTTCAGTCCAAGAACAGGGCTTAACTTTACATTTTGAATAATGCAGAGATTTTCATTAGCTGGAATAGGAATCAAAATGATAAATTATACTTTGTGTGCCAAAACACTGTGACATTACATTATATATTTGCAGTTACCTTTCAGAATAAGTTTTCCAGAAATATACTTAGACAAATTGGAAAGCTACCAGTATTTTTTTTAAATTTCATGTTAAAACTTTGGAAAAATGATTCAAAGGACCCATCTTCATGACTGTGGGCTGGTAATGTCATATCCAAAGGGTAGTTCATTATTGTACTGGAAAGCTAAGTGTTGGCACAAACTGTGCTAGTCTATGAGATCACTGAAATTGGCTTCAGACATGCCTTTTTGCTCACATCTGCCTTCTGAAGAATCTGGGACAATTTAATTACAATTGCACTTTTGATTCCTACTTCTCTCAATAAAAAATGTAAACTTACTCTCACTTGAGAACTATCAGACTAAAAGGTTTGTGATTGCTTTTCACTGTCATCTTTCTTCCAGCAGATTATCATTTCAGGTTGGTCCAGGGCATATTTACTTTGGTTTTGAGCATCAAAGGCTCTTTCTGGCTCTAAGAGTTACTTGAATTGATGGTAGCACAACTATTATATCCAGATGTCTCTCAGTAACTTAATGTATGATCCTAATAACAAACACTAGAATTAAACCATTAATAGAATAGGCTGCTAGTAGCTGCTTCAATGCCGGTTTGATGGGCATTAAAATAGCTGATTCAGAGATTTCTATAGAGAAACTTAAGTTAATTAAGGACACCAAAGTCAATGACACTACTATATCTGCCAGTAGTAATACAATCCATATATACTGACATCATTACCCTGAAAGAAGGCTGATAGAAGGTCAAAGAACATTTACTCAATTTAGACGAGCCTTTTATTTTGCATGTCACTTTGGATTTCCTAGTTTTGCTTAAAATCAGCAGCCCCAAGGTTTTATTCTACTAGATAAAAGAATACTATTGATCAACCATGCCTTTTTTCTCAATAAGCATTAGCATTGTTTGTGGTCCTCCAAACATGTCAGTGAATAGGAAAAGAAAGAGAACTCTTGGCACTTACTCAAGGGATTTATTTATAAGGGTTTCGGCTAGAGCTTTCCAATCTATGTTTTGAATTTTGAAGTATATATTCAGTCCCAACTTTAGTATGTTCTCTTAGGTTCCAATTCCACGCAAAACTGTTAATGATTTAACCAGATGTTTTTGGCTAGGCAGTCTTATAGCTGTGAATCAGAAGCATGCTGCTGACTTTCTGCACATTAACTTTGTCACATTGTGGAACTACTAATGGAACTCCTGAAAATATTCTTTTTGACATTAACCTCATAGTGGGAAGTGTTGCCATTACAATTGCACTTTTGAAATGCCAGAAACTTACTGGTTCATCTAGTATTAAAAAAAAAAATCCCCATGCAAGTATAAATGACGCTTGTTTGCAAGTTTTCACCGCATGATGCATTTAATCAAAACATCTAATATTTCTTTCATTTCATCAAGTAAATTGAAGGGAAAATTCACTGTCAACTAGATTCTTATTCATATATCATGCACTGCATCTATTTTGGATATGTAGAAAGCATTCAATAGATTTCTTTGGAGTTGTGTCTTGAAAGAAGTTATAATGCAATAGACTTCTTTGGAGTTGTGTCTTGAAAGAAGTTATAATGACTAGCTCAATATTCCTCTCAACTTTACAACTCAGACACTAACTGCAACGATATGACCAAGTTTCTGGAATGTGAATTATCTATAATAATTTATCTTTTAAATAATTTAATAACTATTTTCTTTGATAGTACATGAGTCCATACAGAGTTGTGTCAAGAATTGCCTTATAGATAAATAGGAGCTCCATAAATGTCAGTTCTTGGCCTTTGTTACTAAATGTCTACCCACTTAGCTTCAGGTCATAGGGTTTGAGTGTTATGTTAAAATGTGATTATTTAGATTTTTAACTTCCCATTAAATCTTTTTCAGCATCATTTTTCAAAAACATATCACCTTAGAATTATTGTTTTAAATTTTCTTGGAGCATTTCTTACAGTTTACGTGCACACAGATAGATCTTTTTGCAATGTATTGCACTGATGTTATTTCTAAAAGATTTCAAAATTTCACAACCAGTACTCTTATAATTGGTGATGGATAAAACAGCTTCTAGTTTTCTACTCAGCATGATGTTTATGTCTCTGATGAAAAGTTACTATGACATGATATGACAGCAAATTGCAGGCTTCTGTGTCTCTCGGCATCCTCCCACACAAGTTGGTTGGAGAGTTTCAACACTTAAGACCATCTTATCCATCTGCTGCAGTTTAGTATGTAAATATTTGATTTTAGTTTTACTATGTTGAGCTCAATCATCTAAAATTTCACATATGAAAAATTTCACAGTCCTGTGATGAATACTTTTAGACTGTATAACTTCCAAAATAAACCTACCAGTAGATAAAATAGTACTTACAGGTGTCTTCTTCTTCCATGAAAATACTGATCACATAACAGGCATACACAAAACCAACCAACTGCAAGAGATAATAAAAAAGTGCTTTAAATTTATGTCAAATGCCCATCATTAATGAATTTATGTAATCTAAAAAAGAGTAAGAATATAGGAGTAATATCTATGAATTTATAATAGAAAAAAACATGTTTTTAAATAATAGCTTTGCTATTAAAGAGCTTTTTAACTTCTACTTAGATTTAATAGCATTCTAATTATACAAAAATTGCTAAAAACAATTGCTAGGTTTTAGACTTAGATTTTGATTTATATTTACAGTTTTTGTATTTAAGAATTATCATTGGTGATTTGGAACATATGTATGTTTTAATTTTGCTTATATGTAAACTACCTGATGGGTATAGTAACACTCATTATTACTGCTAATTTTTAAAATTGATTAATGGAAATTTAATTATCTAAATATTGTTTAATTTATTAATTTTTCAATAATGTGGTATTAGAATGCCCCATCAGGTATCACCACTGTAGCATACCCATCATCAAATTACCCATCATCCACCACCATAGTTCACTGTGCTTACTTTCCTCTTAAATACGAGATAAATATAAGACCAGCTTAAAAATTAATCCTTGAAAGGTGAATATAGAACTGACTGACCCAGGGAGGGAAAGGTAGGTCTGTGGTGGATTTGCGGTAGGGATAAGAATAAAGAGGGTAATAATGTTTAATAGGCAAACAATGAACCAGTTATAATTTAAAAACCAATCATCTGCTTAAATATTTAAAATGGTCTGAAAGTTTAAATTCCACTTAAAGACTAAAATGCTTTTTTGATTACATTGTAAGAAAATACACAATATCTTTTTGGCTATTGGTCATAAAATTTAGAAAATTTATACTTTAGGTACTAGAAGTTAAGAAAATAGATTCAGATGCCAGGGTGCAGATTTTCTAGTAGTTTGATAACTATTGTGGCCCAAGATTTCTCAGCAAACTCAGGAAGGTAAATCTCTCAATTTCATTATATAAAAGATAAACCACAATCTTCCCCTCAAAGACTATAGGCCCTTTGTAGTATAATCCTAAGGTATTAATGATAGCACAATACTACAGAGAATGTTATTTTTCTGTTGTCTCAAAAGAATAAACTTTTTAAGATAAAATATAATACTTCTAATTATACCTTTATATTTAACTTTATTGTCTTCATTGATATCATTTGAGATTACCAATATTTAGCATAAACATATTAACCTCTTTGACAGGGAACATATTTTGGTGTCTCCCAACATTAGCTCATTCCATTCTGTGTACTGGGTCTGTCAGCATAGGTTGTTTCATTTGACATTTACTGAAAGTAAGGATAGGAGATTGCTGAAAAGTCACGTTGAGAGCAAAGTCAGTGAGCTCAGTGCTGAAACACTATTTTCCAATATCAATATGCAGAATAAATTTGATGAAAAAAATCCCTTCTGAAAGAAAAATTATGACCAAAAACTAAGTCTATGTTTAGTATGTCTAGGTTTACTGTGTAGCTGTTATGAAAGTCATGAAAATGTTACCTGCCGGTGGCTGAACCATTATTTTCTTTGATACATATATGTTTAAGGATAAAAATCTAAGCACTCTCTAAAGCATCGTTATAATATCAAATAAAACTGTTTTTGTAGGAAACTTTTTAATGATTCAAATAATGAAAGCACGTTTCCTGACAATACATAAAAAAGCTGACCAAATGATTAATACTGAAAAATAAATGCAACTTTTAAAGATTTCATTATTTGAATAAATGCAGTTGAAATTTCAGGAGAGGTTTGGGGATAGGATGAGACATTGAGAAAGGTAGTAGGAAAACATAGGAAGATTAATGTAAGTGTGTTTTCACGACGACAAAGAGCAATTTAAATATCTTTTTCAGAAAAAAGTTTTTACTTAAATTTCATTTATCTTGTCTTTCTTCCCTGCAGGTCTAGGGTCATTAATTGTGCTGAAAATAAAGGGTTAACTGTTTTTTTGAAAAGAACCATTGTCTACTTACTGAAGAGAATTGGCCACTTTATTTCGCTTTTCTAAATTAGTTTTTTGACTGACAGCATATAAGATCAGGTTCATCATCATGGTGACTATGCACTAGCCTTCACTTTTTAGCAAATTTTCTTTTTATCACTAAAATGTGGAATACTTTGTTTGAAAAGAATAGAGCAACGTATACCAGCTGAAAATTTGTCAGATCCAATTATTCACTAGAGGATATTAGTATTATTAATGAACATTAATAATACCTTAATAGATAACAAGAAAGAAATTTTGGTTAGGTAACTGAAATATACAGTGTCATTATCAGGAATGAGATGAAGATTTACTAGATTTACTAGATTGTTTTCCAGGTTCTCAAAAACAATTTCAATATTGTAACAACAAATGTGTTAATTAAAATATATGTTTACTTTTGCTTTACTGGCACACTTATAAAACATTTATTTCCAAAATTGCTTTACCTATTGTGATCAGCCAAACTGATGTGTAATTAATAATGTTATTCTCTTGAGAAGCTGTCTAGACACCATGTTAATGACCAATTTCTAGGTGGCTGTGTGGCTCTTTGTTTCCTGAAATATGAATTTTTCTGTGGCTTCTCGCTTCTATCTGAAGAATGGACTAAAATGTACTCTTGCCAATAGCAAATACACACAAAATAAATGTGACACCGGTACGGTAATCCTGATTTTTCCTGCTTTTATTAAAGTTTTGGTTATTCATTTAAGACACCTTTTTCTTTTCTGTGAAAGCCCTCCATCTCTATAGTTAGAACATTTAATTTTTCTACTCTGTGTTAAAAATTCTGACTGCAAAAATTCCATCTTTTATATATACTAAATAATACAATTTACAGAAAACTAGATTTCATCGCTACTTTTGTGTAAGGGATTGATTGGTTTTTGCAAGCAGAATTTGTGTATGAGATTGATTTGTTTTGGCCCTGTATATGAACAGACAAGATTAGGTTTCCAACGTGCAGACACAAACTGACAACTATTGGCTGCGCGTGTCTTGTGAGTTGTGGATCTTAGAAAGAATGAATCAGAGAAATGAATCAACTCTAAAAGCATCACTGTATTAAGGGATCATTTTAAGGTGAAGCAGAAGGGTGAGAAAAGCTCATTTAGGGAACTAAGAAAGGAGAGCTCATTCAGGACTAACCTCACTAGTGAGAGAATTGATGGGCTTAAGGGAAGCCAAAAGGATACTTGAACAAAAATAGCTCCCCAACCACTGTCCTGAATTTCCTAGGATTCACACTAAAACTTAAGACTTAAAGCTTAATAGTATCCTTAAGGGATGGGAGAAGTTTCTCTATTTAACACATGAATTCTAAAACACTCTTTGTTAGTTGATTTTTCTTCAAGTCCAAAATGACCACGCAAAAATCCTGGTCAAACTGCCATGGAGACAGGCAGAATTGACACATTTTGTTCAGTGCAAAGCTTATCCCCAGGAAAATCATTAAGTTGAATATTAGTGAGTAAAATGCCTTTGCATGTAATTTATTTGGGTTAAGGTTTTAAATTACTTATAAGAGAAATTACCTAATGTCAAGAAGTGTGCTAGTTTGGGGATTTTATTCTACTTATAAACTATTACTGTTTCATGGATTCTGAGTCAGAGACAAAGGACTTTATTACTCACAACAGCAGGCAGCATGAGCGTCATATCTCTTTGCTGCATCTCATACACAAAGTCCCCCAGGCCATGGCAGATCCTTGCACACTGGGGTATGTTGCAGGAAAGGACTATGAAGTGACTTCTCTAGCAAAGCGAAGCAAGCCTGCTTGTTGCTGGGAATGGACTGAGGGAGAATCTATGTCACCCCTGAGAATCTGACTCATCCATAAATGTGGTTTGCTGAAAATGCAACCCTGAAAAATTGCTAAGATAAAGATTATAAATTTGGAGGTTATTGCTGTATTGACAGAAGGTATTTACAGCTGTGTGACTGAATTAGATTAGTAAGGAAATGAATGAGCGAGGTAGAGGAGTCTGAAGATAAAGTTCTGCAACATGATGATATGTGGAGGTTGGAGAGAATTCAGAAAACCAAGACACCAAAAAAAGGCTAACTAGAGAGATAAAGCATACCAGAGTGAGGGAAGTCAGTTGTGCCAACAACTTTTGATAACTCAAGAACTGGCACTGAATATTGACCACGGATTTCGGCAACCTGGAGAACACTCTTGACTTTGATGGGAGTTGCTTTGGTGGAGGGTAGAGCAAAAATCTGATCAGAATGGATTCCAGAAAGAAAATAGGGTGTCAACAACTTTTCAAGAAGTCTTGCCAAAAAGAGTGAAAAAGGGAATGGTAGCTGGAGAAAGTTGTGAGGTCAGTGAGGGTCATTTTTTCTCTCCAATTTATTATGTTAAGGTGAGTTTTACCCTCTGTATGCATTTTGATAGGCTCTTTAAATTATGACGGACAATTAGGGTAATGGGTGAGAAAAGGTTATTTTGCCTCTCCAAGCATTCTTTTTATCTACTTCAAAGCCCTCTACTATCAGGCTTCAATTTCCTGAGTCCATCCATTCTTTTTTTGACCATGACCTCTTAAACCTACTCACATCTCTGCAGCACAAACCCTCTCATCCTTTAAACCCTGCTGTAAGTCTCAATGTCTTTGATCACTTCAGTCATTATATCTCTGGTCTGCACTGTCTCAGCACTTACATCTCTAATGACAGTTTCCAGTACTGCTTTGTATCATAACTGTATACACATTTGCTATCTTCCAAGTGGGTCCCCAAAGGCAGAAACTTCTGAGATAGTAAAGGCAAAAACCCTATATGATCCTAGTTAGTTCCTTTGAGAAAAGAACCTGTCCAGTCCTATGTTCCTTGAAGAAGGGACATCTCAAAATTATAGACATCTATTTGCAAGTCTCTCTCTCTCTCTGCTGCCAGACTCTTTCAAGGGGAGAGTTTTTTCTCAAATCAGCTTGCATTTCTGTCACCTAGTACTTCATCTGGTACAAAGAAGTTGCTCATTAAATGTCTTTGATTGAATAAATGATGAGAAACATTGTATTTCCAGCTGAAGTAGAGAAGGGAAATCAGTGTGACTGAATCAAATGAATGAACTTTAAAATTTCAGCATGCTATCAAGCCTGAAATACCCACAGCATTATGTCACTAAGTCAAAGGAAAACTCAGCTCGGTATGTGTGCCTCAGTGGAGGCTGTCTTGATTTGATAAGTTCTGTGAAGTTTTGCTACTTTGCTCTGATGCTGTCTGGGTCAAGGGTTATACTGCCTGAGATGATGGAAGACACACACACATGCAGAAAGAAAAGTTATATAGTCATATTAAGCTATTTTCATTTCTGAGTTAACTCTTCATTTGGTTTATAAGAAATCAAATACTTGAAGTATATTACAAATAGCTTGGGTATTCCCAGATACATACCACTTCCTTCACTGGGGAGAAGAAAATATAATGGAATAAAATTTTTTCAGGCACTATATTGAAGCAATCAATGATTTTGATAAGAAGCAGTGGTGTTACAACTCCCCAACAAGACTGAATTCTGCAGGTCTTCTAGATAACATCTCAGGATGACAGACAGTACAATATCCAAACACACAGCACATGGAAACAATTTGGGATTCTTCCTGTTCCTGCTTCCAACTTTGTGTGATGGAAGACCCTCCAGTTTGGGTTGGACAGCAGGCATGCACTTCTTTCTAGGGGGTTATTAAAAACTCCAGGGCCAAAGAACAGGCAGCAGGTGGACAGTCTCATCTCACAGCACTTAGTAGACACATTTCTTTCTCTATGGTTCCCAAGAGGGCTTTTTCTTGCAACTGTCACCCATGTCCATCTGTTTTCTCCTGCATACCCAGCAGAACAGAAGTTTAGTATCTTAGGATTCCCAGGGGAAGAAGTTCTAGGAGGGACTGGCTTCTTATTTATTTGGATCACTCTGGGGAGAGTATGGATTATAGTAATTGCCAATCTATTTGTTTTCAATCAAGCTGCTCCTACTTTTCCTTCAGGAGTCCAGAATTAGAGTTATGTCTATTTATGAAAGTGTCCTATGCCAAGTGAAGCCTGAAATTATTTGAAGACATTTGGTTCAATCTCCTAAGAGTCCCACTGGCACTCTGGGCTCCAAATGAATCAATGAATATGGAAATAAGTTGTTTTCTCTACGATGACCATAAAAATGCACAACAGCAACAGCATCACATTTATTTGGGCTTTGGGGATTTATTGCCCTTACGTGTATAGGAAGCACTTGTATAGACAGCAAAATGGAAAACAAATGGCTTGCTGGCTTCTACTGAGGAAGATAAGCCTTTTAATGATATGCTTTTGTGATGCAAAAACAGCACAAGCTACCTCAGCAATATCACAGAACACCAAATGTTACTTGGACTCACAAAGAACAGTATAGTGTGGTTCTGGGGGCAAGTCAGCAAGAAAAAAGTACTTCATCCATAATAAAATAAAATTATTTTATTATTGAAGGAGGTCATTTCATTGAGGATGTTTCCACACTTAAATGCAATAATTCTTCTATGGTATCATGGGAATAGTATGACAGGATTACAGTAACTGAACGCTTGAAATAATATGAAATGCTTTTACTGAGGAAAATTTCATCTAGTTTTTATCTCTTTTGAAATCCTCAATGTAAACTAAAACAGAATTTACAAACATGTGAGAATACCAGAAATGTAGTATGGACATAAAACTTTGTTTTTATGATAGTCAGAATGTGATAGTAAGGTCTTGGGTGAGTATACAGATCTTTCTGTCTATAGAAATTTACAAATAATCCAGATTATATCACACTCTGTTTCCGCCATACCTGCTGTGTACATGGAGTCAGGGTCATCTAACTGAAAACAGCTGGGCTTGGGCAGGAGCCTTTTAGACTGGTCTAAGGCTTAATTGTTTGCCTCTGTCTATTGGTTCTTCAGCTCTTGACTTCATCTCCAATAGCTCAAATGTTCTTACGAAGCATTTTTACTCTGTTACCTGGCTTACTAGATAAGAATGACTCTTCTATGTCATGTTACTCTCATTGCTCAGGAGTCTGTCTCAGTGACATTTTGGCATATATGCCTTCAAAACCACTGTGCCAATGAACCACACAACCCAGGAGTGAGTATGTATTGAGAACTATATTCCCAGAATATCTACAAAAGAGGAGGGTGGCAGAGCAGACCAAGTTAGAGCGCCATGATTAGGCTATCAAGCCATGTAAATCAGCCTTCCATCCGCTGTCCTTCTATTTCTCACTGAGTAGCTGGTTCAGGCAAGAATGAAGCTATTGGGGGGACATCTGCAAATGGCAATGCCTGAAGCCATATCTGTGGTGGACAGTTCCAGAGACTATCATGTAACTTCAGTTGCTATGATTGTGGTTGGAGGTGAACTTGTATATGGATATTTAGAGTTTAGAGAGCTCAACAGAACCCTAGCGAAAGGAGAAGAGTCTTCTGATTGTCATTGTTTGTGGAATTTAAGGGGACACATTGTCCAATAAGGAAGCCTGCTTTTTCTGTGTTTAAATGGGATTATTACCGGGATGTTCCTTTATTTGAGGGGCATATCTGACAGTACCATGTAATGAAAATATGACAGATGCAACGAGCTGCTTGGCTGAATTAGTAGATGGAGTCAATTTCACCTAATTCTACCTCTTTGAAAGGGAGTAAAAATGGGACTGATGATGTTGTGATCAGTTCAGAGAAAGTCTCCTGGAACTCTATGTGAGACACTACACAAGTACCAAGGTCTACCAGTCTCTGTAAAAACGAACTTTTGTGTGAAGTCAGCTAGGTAGCCTATGGTTTGCCCACTCATTATCACTGCTATAAAAGATTACTAGTTGGGGTTGAGGGTGAAGGAAGTTCCCAAACCTTGGGTCTCTTGATAGCCTCTTATGGTCCTGGTAAAATAAATCCTGAGTATTGCCACTTTGCTTGTGTAATGTTCTTTCATTCCACTTGATTCTGAGTTCTCTCTATCACCTCTCTCTTGGTTTCTAGAGTAATACATCAGTCCCTAGGGTCAGTGATGTGCCTAACTTCTTGAATTCTTGGAGTTCTAATTAAGATTTGGGGAATAAAGTTGATGTCATTCTTGTTGCCAGTGTTGCTCTCATGTATCCAGATGTCAGATTAAGCTTTTCCCTTGTTTTTGGGATGCTGTTTACTTTACCCTTAATGGTCATGGTGGATATCATGTCCATCTTCATGGTTACCAAGGCCCCCATTCAAATTTTGTCTTGGCACTGTTATTTGAGTGACTTTTGACAAAGTATTCAAAGTTTTTGAGCCTGAATTTATCTGTCATATGAGAATAATGATCATGTTACTTCATTGATTTTTGTGAGGATTATTGAGATAATGAATAAGCAATGCTTAGCTTGAAACTATTCTAGACACTGAACAGCCACTAATTCATTATATACTTCTACTTCTAGAAATAAAATTCTATTGTCAACTCCCTTTTGTGAATAAGAAAATTGGGGCAGAGAGGTTAATTAACTTGCACTCAAATCACCTAAGTAGGAGTTGACACTCTGGCTCTATATTATCCCACAGTGCTGAGTCTTCTCCTTACTGCCATCCCACATATAGTTTTTTACAAGCCAAAACTGCATTTACTTAGTAAAGCAGTTATAAACTCCTTTATGGCATCATCCCCAGGAAGATAGTACAAGTTTTTTGCAGTCAGCCTTACACAGAATTAAATACTGTCCATTTACTCACTCAGTATATCACTTACCACATGCTATGTACTTTTTCAATGGTGGTTTAAACTTTTAACAACACCTTTAAAGTGAGAGCTATATGGCATTTAACTCAAAAGTATAAAATAGTTCCCGGATACTTATAACTAATTAACTGGAGCTTTTGGACTTTACCTTTGTTTTATTGGGTATTTTTTAAATGCATAAGCAGCAATCATCAATGTTCATTATAGCACATCAAATTCAATAGAATTTTTTCACTAATTAAATTAATTTTCTTGTCTTTTCTAAGATGGTTTTGGAATAAACATAGAAATATGTGCCTATCAATTTGCTTTCTAATATTCATGCCTAATTTCTAATAGGTGCAGGTAAAAATCATTATTAATGAATGATAAATGCTTTGTTGAAATTTAGGTGCACCCTGCATTTGGACCCAAGTACAGTCTAACATTCATGGCCAGAAGTGAAATGAGGCTAATTCTTAGGTCTTATTCTTAGAGAATATATGATAACCTTTAGTGGTTTACCAGTTTTGTTATTTAGAGTTCTTAAATAATGTATTTAGCAATCTGTTCCATTTAGACATGGTGGAATGAAGGTGTTAAGTATTCTGCTCTTTAAATGGTGGGCTACTTTTTTTTTTTTAAATAGGTCAGTTAGTTGCCTTGGTCCAAGAAAGAAAGCTTAAAAACAACAGTGTCGAACAATCATCGTGCTCCATTAGTAAAAGCTGATTGTGTGATTTCTGAATGATGAATCCTGGGCTGTTGATGCAGCACCCAAGGTGGAAACTGACTGGATTTTCAGAGAACCTTCCGTGTTTGGGTACTTCAGAACTTACTCTCAGCTACCTTGGCTGCCCCCTAACTGGCTTTGAAAGGTAGACATTTGAGGCTCACTACCCAACCTTGATCAGTGTCAAGAATGTTCACAGTTAACCAAATTCCAGAAGAAATTTGGGAACTTCAGAGGAATTTGGGAATTGAAATGTTACTCAAAAATGGTAAAAATAGTATGGATTGGGTTAGGATTTCAGGGTGAAAGTGGGTTACAAAGTATTTTTTTCATCTAATTTTTTGGTATTAAAATATTTTACTTCAGGAAATATGACATTTTTTTCTTTTAAAGATCCAAGTTAAATTATAAAAGTCTTTTTAGGAAACTGTACTACTGAAAATCCTTAATAAAAATAGGTTATATCTTTCTAGTTGTGAGTGATAATAAATGACACCTCTATTCCATTTTAGGTGTTTGAAAATCAGAATGGTTGACAATAGGTCTGACTACTGGTTCTCCTTCATGGACAACTGAAGAGGAAAACATTAGGTTTGGTTCAGTGGTACCTCAAGATAGGTCTCCTTGTTCTGTCCTAAAAGGTAAAAATCCTGTGGGAAAAAAAAATTTTTTTTCTGGGGGAAAAATTTTTGATGCCATGTAAACTTAGTTGGAGAAAATAGTAATCAACTGAAAAGCCTGTCATCTTAAAATGGTATCCACAATTCCCCAGGGCTGCCTCCCTCAGGATCATTGACAGATGTTTCTTACCAAACCAGAGAGGTTTTTACTTTACCCAGTGAGAGCTGAGGTCAGAGAAGGAACTAATGCACTATAAAGAAGAGTCGAATGGTCATAGATTTATGCTGTTATTATTTTAGTAATAATATGACACCACAAGACAGACTATTTGTCATTACTGTGATGATACATTTATTTTAATTTTAATTTTATATTTTTCATTTTACCACATCATACGCAAACCCAATCATAATGTTGATAAAGAAGAAGAAATGAGTTCCTTTTAAAATGAGATCCATGCAAATATTTGTAGCTACATTTTTAGTGTTTTCCTTGAGTTAGGTACTTAATGTTAAGTCTTTGGTAATTTAGTTTTCACAATAATTTTAGTTTTGGTAATTTAGTTTCACAGTTTAGTTTGTGAGGCAGTATTATTATCTTTCTTTTGTGGATAAAGAAACCAAGGAGCAGAATAACTTGTTTCAGTTTACATGTCTAGATTATAGTGCAATTAGACAAATCTTTAATTTGCAAGGCCTACACCACTGGCACAGTTCCAACTGTCTCTATACTCACTGGACAAAATCTGAGAAGATGTTTATTGAACAAGATTCCCCAGTGACTTAGGCCCCATGGCAACGTACTTTATGCTGTTCTGCCTCAAGTCTTAGGTGCCATTGTTGAACTAAATAAGCCCTAATCCTGTGTCAGTCCTGTTCCTCATTATTTTTGATGCTCTCTTGGACGAAGTAGAGCAGATCTACACTAGTCTAACCCTACAGATAAGAAAAAAATGAAACTTCTTTAGCATCAATCTTGGCCTTCATCTTCATTCTCAAGTTTATTCTTTTTAGTTTACTCTCAAGTTTACTCTTTTTAGCCTCAGGCTTTTACTCAGCTTCATTTATGCTTGTTGGCAAATTGTATTTATCTCTAGTCTTAGTTTTTAGAGATTCTTCTAGATAACATCAGAAGGAAAGCAACTGTCTTTAAATCCATCTTGGCAAATTAATTTATTTTATTCATTCAAATGAAGAGAATACATTAAGGCATTAAATCTATAAGCTTTCGTAAAATAAAAATCTTTGACTATGAAAGTTCCAAATATAATTCAACACATTCTATTTTTATCTATTATTTTGTTGAGTGTTAGATTGAACTAATTAATATACTTACACACTAATGTAGCTCAATGAGTTTATTCTATTTTCTTCTACAATCATTCCTTCATTCTTTCTTAATGACTGAGGGTAAGGAGTCTTTCCTCCTTAAAAATACCCATGTCCTTTCTCTAATATGTTTTTATTTTGATTGTTTCAAAGATCTTTCTTTTACTCTTTTGAGTTTTTCTCCAACTTCTCTTTTTCATAGATTCTTTTTCCTTTTTTCAAAAATGTCTAGTTCTCCTTCATCTGACAAAAATGTTACTTGATTCTGTTATGGTTAATAGTTTAATCACTCCACCTGCAAATATGTGAAATGAATGTTATTAGTTGTCTAATAGCCTACATGTCATCAAATCTAACATTTATTTTATGCATCCAAATTCACATGCTTGGACACTACATGCCAACTATATGCTGAGTGTTAGGTTCTGCAAGGATACAGTGCTCTCCCTCCTGCTAGGACCACTTAATCTTCCTCTGTGTTTCAGCCTGACCACAACCTAAAGCAATTCTTGTTGTGGTAACAGTGGAATGAAAGACTCCAGGTCAATAGTAGGACATAATATGCTACTTTCTGACATTAGTCACACGGTCCTGTGTGGATGCTATGTGGATTTTTCCATTGGGTTATCAAATGGTGGCCCAGGTTTAGGATTTGAAAATTCTGCTTATGATCAGGGCAGGGGGAAGGAGGGAGGACTAACTCCAAAAAAAACCAAAAAACTTTACCAGAATATTAATTCAGCTCTGGTCCAGACTATGCTCATCAGTCAAGGTTGTTGTGACTCAAGAAAACATGGAGAGTCTGGAACCAGACTTTCATGCAGTGGCACATTCTTAGAGTTCAGTTTTTTTTCTTTTATTATTGATTGCATATATATATATGCATCTATATCTATATATATATATTTCCTATCATTGTATACCCTGGGGTTCTTCCACCACCTCTTACCCATGAACCATTATCTTAATCTCTTGTGACCATTCCTCCCCCAGTTTTACTCCCCTCCCCCTGTGACTCTATGCTTTGGTTCAGTTGAGAGCTATATTTACATTTTACTTGTCCTTTGTTTATTTTTCCTATATCCCACATATAAGTGGGATTATCCAGAATTTCTCTTTTTCTTTCTGGCTTATTACAACCCAGAAAGGGTCACATAAGAGGACAAAGGACTTGGGGAATAAGGACTTGGGAAGTAAGGACAAATCCATAAGAAAAGGGAATATTGAAACCAGGGAGAGATGTATCTGAATTTGCCTTCCAGTTCAAGAGGGAGGGGATAGAAATTGGTGGAAGGAACACAACCTAAGAAATTAGGGCTGAAAAATCAGAATTGCTGATGAACTGCACAATATGGAATAAATGAATAATTACACAGTTTGATGCTCGAATTTGTCCTGGTGTGAATTAAATCCAGGGTGTGAAAGATGCTCATTGTAGCACATAGTTACTTCTAGAACCTAACAAATACTTGGGAAACATTTTTAATTTATTACCAGACTAGATTGTCCTTAAGCTTGGCACTTCAGAAGTTCTAAGGACTTGAGCAGCTTCTCAAATTCAAATGTGCATACATATTACCTAGAATCTTATTAAACCATAATATACTTGAGGTGGTTTTGCATTTTAGGCAAGTTCCCAAGAGATATGTCTATTTCTGATTTGAAGACAACTATTTGAGCATCAAAGAGGGCAGGAAGCAACTGTTATTTTGAGCAGCTAGGGTAAGGCTGAACCAGTCTCTTCAGGAAGGAAGTCCCTGGTTGGACTTTGGCTTTGGTCCTATTAAAAGCTAATGAATGTAGATTGAATTGAAAATACCATCAATATGTATTTCATGTCATTATGTGTTTACAAAATACAAAAGTAGGGCATACACATGCACACAATGCTTGTGTCTTATAGGTTGCCAGTTGCTAAAAAAAAAATTGCTAGTTGCTTATTTAATAACCTTTCTCCCTTATTTTCTTTACCAACAGGATCCCTATTTTGGAGAGTGACAAAGTGTCCAGCATAAAATCTACCCCCCTCAGATGGGGGTAGTGAATTTGATGTGACGTGGTAATTTTAAAGGTCTTTTTAAAGAGTTACTCCTGGTAAGTATGTCCTGTTTTTTTCTTCTTCCTGGTTGGAGTGTTGATGGGATAGTGTCACTCCAGTCACCACATTGTGATAATGAGATGACAATGAAGATGAATACTATGTCACAAGAAACATAAAGATCGAATAGCCAGAGTTTAAGTTTCTGATGTTCTTGGAGCTAACCTGCCTCCAGATCCCTCTTAGAAGAAAGAAAAATCTTTATCTCCTAAATAACTGTTATTTAAGTTTTCTTTCAGATGTAGCCAAATTCAATTAGTAAGCAGTCATAGATCTACAAAATATTTCTTGAAGGTTATTGAAATAATAGTATGGCTATTGTTTCTGAGGGGGGAACTGATTTTCCTTGTTATAAAGGTTGGGAGGAAAATTTAAATTCTACAGTATATATTCAAAGAAGCTTGGAGTTTGTATTCCAAGAGGATAATAAACACTCACAAATAACAATAAAAATAGCAACAACAAAACATAAGCAACAAAGAAAAAAACCAACGAAACAGATATAATACTAATGTGAAAAACTTGAATTAATATGAGTGTTCAAGAAAAACATTCTGAATTTTCAATTCCGATCGTCACATCCTTTGAGTGGTATTTTCTTTTCATTAAAGATGAAAGTGGACCCAGCTGCATTATCTGAATTTAATCAGATATTTGTACATGAATAGAAATTAGCATGCAAAATTGACATTCAACTCAACTCTGAGTTTCTATCTTGCCTTCTGCAGAGATTTACATCAGGATCACTATGTAAATAATTAACGCTCCAGCATTTTTTGCCACTGAAATCACATCTCCAAGATTTTGAATTCACATTTTTGATTTATAAGAAAGAAAATGTTTATTTTATAAGAAAGAAAATGGCTGAGGAAAATGTATATTGATGAGTATCTATTTTTTTCGTTTTAATACAGTTGCACAAACTCACTTAATGCTGATTTGGGTCTTCATTGATAGTATCATTTTAGAGCAAATATCCCATAAGTACAAATCTTTTATGTGTGATCAACATGAAATTAACCAAAATCATTCAAATATCTCCTGCTAACACACAAAACCTCCATTTGCTTTTTAAGTTTTATTATAAAGCCAATTTTCTTTGTCCTCTAGCTAGGAAAATTTTCTCCTCTTTTATCAAAATTTTCCATATTTTCTTATCATTTCAATCATTCAATCAAGGGTCTTACCTCTGTCTGACCAACCACCTCCCTATGTCCCTATGTGCCTTCCCCAGATAGATAGATCTTGTGTTTGCAAATGTGAACACACACACACACACACACACACACACACACACACACACACACCCCGAACACCTTTAGGGGAGAAACTCTTACTTACTATGTCAGAAACTGTAATAGGTGTTCCCTAATTTCTACAATCCACATGGACTCATTAGAATACATGTGTCCTTTGAATAATTTCAATCGACAGATATATTGTTTCCTTAAAACAGTAAGATAGTTACCCAGAACAAAACAATATAATGGAAGATGTCACAAATAATATTTTCTGATTTTCTTTAGAGAATTGGATGAAAAACTGGACCTCAAGTCCTGTATGTTCACAGTCTGCACAAAGTAAATATTTGCTGCTTTTGAGAATAGAACAGCCTCAAGTTTTCTGGAGTTTCACACTTTATTGCCTGTACTTGAGTCAGTTGAGTGTCTCCCCTCTAAGATGAATGGGGAATTCTTAAAGGATTCATGAAAATATAACTGGGAGAGGAGGTGACCCAGCTGGCCAGAGTACATTTTTCTCTGCAAACATTTGCAACTATTGCCTTTGTCAGGAGAATTAATGGATTCAAAAACATGCAGATGCATTTACTTTTCATTGCCACTTATTTACTATTTTATGCCTGTTAAGTTTGGTCTTTCCAATTTAATGACAGATTCTGGGAGGAAAGGTATCATTTTCTTTTATTTCTGGACACTATATATATAATAAAAGACTGCATACATATGGACATATGTATATCACGTGTACATATGAACATATATATACACGTATACATATTATGTGTATATATAGTACTTCAACAATTTCTATCAAGTTAACTGGGATTTTGATAAGAATATACTAGCTTTTCCTACTAATCATTATATTTAAAAATTTACTTTTTATAGTTGAGTTTATTTTCACTAGAATTTGAGTGATAAATATGATTCTGTTTATTTACTTTCTTTGGCAGTGTATTTATATCTATATTTTCAAGGATATTATTTGAGCATTTCAGTAGGGGGCTGATAACCACAGCCTGGAAAGTTTAAAATAAATTTTATTCACACTTCATTAGATCAAGAAGCATTTTCTTTCATTAGTTAAGATGAGGGTAGTTTTTTTAAATATCTGTTCCTTCCCTTCATGGTGCTAATGTGAACTGAAGTTAATCTAAGACTAGTATGAAAGCAGTTTAGAAAGAATTTCGCAGATGTCATTTGTAGTATTAACCTTCCTATGCCAGGCTCTGACTATGAAATAATGTTATCTTGAATACCATACTTCCTCTTTTCTTTTCCTTTCCTTTTTTAATTCTGAAAGGCTTTATCTCATATGATACCTAGAGATAGCTCTTTTCAGTAAAGCAATTAAATGACTGTGCAACAAAGAACTATTAAAACATTTTAATCCCTGGTACAATGGCTAGAAGCAATCTATGTAATCTATTCTAACCTCTGCTTCACACATATGTATTGGTCTAATTTTGTTATTTTTGTTTTTGCTATCAGTTTTGATTCTATGAACACAAGGAATTTTACTCCTGGATTCTAAAATAATTTTCAGCAGGCACCTTTTCTGAGATCCCTTTTCTGATCATTGCATTCAGCTAATAACATTTACTAGGTGAAGAGGAAGAGAAAGGGATATCAAAAAGAGAGAAAGATCCGAAAGAGAAAGGAAGTGGAGAAGGAAGAGTGGGATGGAGATAAGAGAGGGAAAAATCATATGCTCAGGGCTGAGCCATACCAAAGGACTCTGTGAGAAGTCATCTGCATTTTAGAAGTAGCAAAGTCCCTCTGAATTACTCAATTAAAAACGTTTGTTCCTATTTGAATGGGTAAATAGGAATAATTTTCAATAGCTAATAGTGAAGGCAAACTGACTTCCCCTCAACCCCAACACCTTCTGCACTCAATAAGATTTCTAGATCCTCTAGGGTCTAGAGGTGCCCTGTTGCAGAGTTCTTCATCATTTTCTTTTAGATAGTCCAGATGCTTCATTGGCAGTATAAAATAAAATCACAGCCATCTGTTAGTCTTCAAACGAATTAATTTAATAAAATATTAAAGGAACAAAGCTACCAACAACCTCAAAAGGATAAAGTCTTCAAAAATAGAACACTAACTACTGAGTGGGGATGGACTTTATTTGCCCAACATAGTGGCCACTACTTTCCCTCTGGTGAGCAGGCTGAGACTTCTGGGAGAAGATCTTAATTGTTATCTCCTTTGTGGTGAGAGACTGTAGGTATATGTTGAAGCAAAGACACACCAAAAGCATAGACACCCAAGGGATGTTCTAACTAGAAAAAAAAAAGAAGAAAGTTAACCAGAAATTTGGGAATTCATTTAAAAATTCAGGAAGCTATTGAAAAGATAATACACATTTATTTGGAAATGGAAGAGACTGAAATTCAGGGAGCAAAGTTTCTGTTGAGATACCCAAACATGTCCAGTAGAGGGACAAAGGAGGGGAGTTATTATAGAGGCAAAAAGAAGGATGAGATAAAGGGTCATGAGCTAATGGTCAAGGGGGGGGATATAAAAGTAGGTAAAAAACACTTCACCAGTACTTTCAAATAGGATACTGTCATTCTTCTTGACTTCTTAGAATGTCAGCAGTTTGGCCAAGTCCAGGACTTTGGTTAAGTATAAAGACAGAAACAAACAAAAATTTCCCCTCCTTTGCAGTGATTTTCTCTGATGCCATCTTTAAATGGCTCCAATTATGTCAACTTTTTATGTTTATACTTTAATTGTTTATACTTGAATGCTTTTAATATCTGGTTGCTTCTTCTCCACAACTATGTAAAGGATATGTAAGGGCACTAAGCCTTCTAATTGTAAGCAGAAAAAATTACTTTCCAATAAATTAGAAAATATCTCATGAATTATCTACCATTCAAAAGGAAGAACTGGTCTGAACAGTAAGTTTTAACCTTACTCTGAATATAGGAGTTGGGTCTGAAAGAAGAACTACATGCAAGATAGTGCCTTTCATTATTGTTCAAATTATACATCAGAAGGAAAATTAGAAGCTAGAAACAAGGACAACAATTATCTTTAGCTGAAAATCTGTTTAGCAGTCAGTATATTATGTACTGCTAGAACATAAAAATGTTTCAATAATCTTCTTTGATGAGCAATCTTTTAAAAAGTTCACTAAATATTGACCTGAATCTAAAATATTAAAACTACTTCAGATCAACTGAATCAAGAGGGTAACATAAATGCCAAAGTTAGAGCTTTCAGTTAAAAGGAGAACCTATTCAACTGAGCATGCTTAAAACAAATTATCCTTAAAATAATTGCAATATATCATTTATTGAGTGGGAAGGTGAATATATAGTACATATATATATATATATTTTTGATACTAGGTCTCGCTATTTTTGCCCGGGGTACCACAGACTTAAGCAATCCCCAGCCTCAGCTTCCCAGGTAGCTGGGATTACAGGCACGCACCACCATGCCCAGCTATTTTTTTTGGAACTAGGTCTCACTATGGGCCCCAGGCGGAACTCGAACCGTGATCCCTAGGCCCGGCCGCTTCATAGGCTGAAGCTTACAGGCGCGAGCCACGGTGCCTGGCTATATATGTATTTTTTATTTTGAAATCCAACAGTATCATACAGAAGCAAACTGAATTGTTTTAGTTTTTGTTATGCCACACCACTGTTTCTCAGTATGAAACTAGAAATATCAATATGATGTATTTTTGCTTTTAAAATCTAAATCTAAGGTTAAAAAGTCATATGGTTCATATCAGTATCAGAAATTTGTTCACCTAGTTCTCCCTGAACTGAAGGGGTCCATAATTTTGTTACCCAAAAATATGCCTTGAGTTGCTTATTGGTCATTTTTATGAAATGCTCTCCTCCCCCCAAAAAAGCAAGTCATTCACTTTTTAGAAATAGTAGACAGAGGAAAAACTCCAAAAATGGAGAAGTTATCTTACTGTAAGATATATTTATATTTTTGAGGGAATTTTCTATCTGTAAAGGTAGAACTCTCAAAACAACAAGAAATTGAAAAAGTAGACTGAAAAATGAATCAATTACCCGGACAAACACCTCATAAAAGAAGGTAGGCAGGTAGCAAATAAGCATATGAAATTATGGTTAACAGCATAGGCTGTTAAGGGACTTCAAATTCAAACAACAACGAAATACAACCACATATCTAATAAAACCCAGAACACAGACAACAGCCAATACTGGCAAGGATGTTGGCAAAGGAATTCTCATACATTGCTGGTGAGAATGGGAAATTATATGATCACTTGGAAAAACAGTTTGACAATTCTAAAACAAACAGTCTTACCATTTGCTCTTGCAATTACACACTGCCTGTTTTTTACCCCCCCAAACTCAAAATGTATATTCACCAAAAACCTACACATGGATATTTATGCTTTATCCATAATTGTCAAAACTTGGATGTAACCAAAATGTTCTTCAGTAGGTGAATGAATAAACTGTGGTACAGCCTAACAATAGAATATTATTCAATTCCAAAAGGAATTCAATCATGAAAGTCATGAAAAGATATGAAGGATCCTTACCTGCATATTACTAAAAAAAAAAAAAAGAGGTCAATTTGAAAAACTAAATATTCTGAATAATGGAAAACTGTGGAGACATTAAAAGGAATAGTGGCTGCCTGAGATCAGTGGAATGTGAGAAATGAAGAGATTGAACATAGAGGAAATTTTTAGAGAAGTAAAACTAATCTATATAATAGATGCATGCATGCCATTATATATCCATGAGAACTTATAGACTATACACTAACAATGAACTAACGTATACTATGAATTTATATGATTCTGATCAGTTATGTAGATTCATCAATTAATATCCATACCCCTCTGGTATGAGGGTTTCTTCTTTTTAACTAATAAATGATTTTTTAAAAAGCAAAATTAATCAAAAAGGACAGAGAAGTCTCATATACCCATAGAGGCAGGGTACATAGGGGAATTTCTGTACCTTCCACTCAGTTTTGTTATGAACCTAAAGCTATTCTAAAAAATAAAGTTTATTAAAAAGAAAAAAGCAAACACAAAGAAAAAGATCAGATTTGTAGTTGCTTGAGGTACCGGGGCTGGGGTGGGGAGCAGAACTAACAGATAAAAGAGGTCAAAAGGTAGAAATTTCCAGTTATAAGGAATAAAGGAAATAGAATATGATGACTGTAGGTAACATTGCTGCAAGATATATTTGAAAGTTGTTTAGAGTTATCATCCTAAAGTTCTCATCTTAATGAAAAAATTTGCATAGATTTGAGAAGATGAACATTAATTAAGCTTTCTGTGGGAATTATGTCATAGTCATACATGTAAGTCAGGTCATTATAGTATACATCTAAAACTTATACATGCTGTATGTCAGCTATATCTGAATAAAACTGAAAGAAAAAAGGTAAATTTTTAAAAAGGTCAAACAGTATAGAAATTAAATATACAGGTTAAGCCAAATGTAGAAATGACTCCATTGTGAAACTTGTATTGAATTTGAAATTAACAACTTGCTCTAAAATCAAAACTTACAGCTCCCCAATTTTCAGTATTTAATAGATTTGTACTGACTTGTAGGGTAATTAACTTGAAACAGGCATTTCCAATAAGAGGCCCTATGGGGTTGATCCCCATACTAGCACATTTTGTTTCTCTCTTTCTGTTTCTCTTACGTGTGTGTGCATAAAGCTATAAATAAGGCTTAAAAAATTCCTTTTTGAAGAAAGATGGACCAACCTATTTAAATCACAGTATGTGATTTCTCAGTATGAGGGAATCTTCTCATCTTTAATTGTGCTCTTCTACATTCTGTCACCCCAAATTCTGTTACAAAAATATGTAAGCCCAGCAGGAAGATAAGACTTTGGATTTGAAATGAATGCTCTTTTTGTCATGGAGTTGACTGTGGGCTTTTGAGAAAGGATCTCCATGCACTGGTGTCTTAGACAAACTGTTTGATGCACTGCTCCTTCTCAAGGAACTGCATGCATAGTTTCTTTGTTTTTCTGAGAGAAGTGTTTGGCATGATGGTAAAATGTCCAAATGGCTTGGATCCATATCCAAGCTTTACCATGTATTAGATAGGTGACCTTGGACCATTTTATTTCTCTCTATCTCTGCCACTAAAAAATGAGAATAATAATGATAAGAACAACTTCTAGTCTATAAATAAACTTTCTGGTTAAATAAGCTATCAATACAGTGATTAGGTCATGTCTGGTATGTGATAAGCAGTGCCTATACATCTCAAATCAGGAACTGGTGAGCACACTGGAGTTTGAGGAATTTTTGTGACCTCCGATTGCGGATATTCTTCCAGTTGTCTGGGGGATGGCTTTGACCTGACACAACTGCACTGATGTGAAGGACTGCTGACTACCCACAATGATCCTTTTGTAAATGGGATCTTGGTCCTTAACAGGCTAGACCCAGTAGCTCACAGGAGCCTGCCAAGCACTGAACTCCCTCAGGTGGGCTCTTTAGAAGCAGTTCAGCAATAAGAGTAACCACAGAGGTAAAGCTGTTTTGTGGAGTACAGGTATTAATTTAGGGTCATGTAAATTGAGTGCTTGAGTGGTTAATGCATCTGCAGTGGCCACCAGCAGGCCTCTCATGGCAGTGGCAAAATCATATATTAATGTTTTGCTTTCTCTGAGAGGATATGTTAACTGATAAGAAAAGGATTATTTGATTAATCAAAATATTATCTCCACTGGGGGTTTTGTACTTTGAATTCCTTTACAGAGAGAAATGGCCAAACTAGCAAAGCTATATATTCTTCCCTTCAAACATTTACTACCTTACAAAAAAATCCTCCTGGTCCCTGATACACCACGAAAAACTCCCCAACAAAACAGGAAGGTTGATATAAAGCAACTCATGGTACACATCTCATCATTGGCTAAATTCCAGCTTCCTATTAGTTTCCTTTGTGTTGCTCTATATGTGGATATCCTTATTTAACAGAACAATAAGCCTTCTCTAGTTTAATCCCTGGGGAAATGATGTGTGTGGATATAAAACATCAGTAGGACTAAACAATTTACAGTTCAAGCATTAAATTTTTTAACTAGAGAATAAGGAGTCTGGTTTCAGCCCCAAATCATATGTGTTATTTCAAGCCTAGCCATGGTGATTACAAAGTCCTTACCCTCGGGTCTCATGAGGAAGCTTGCCCTAACCCACCCAATCAGGGCACAACCATTGCACTGTGGTTTCTAGGGAGTTGCAGCTAGCTTCTCCACCTTTCCCTCATCCACAATCTTTGCTAATTTGCACTCTTACTCTGGGAACCTCCACTGGATACCTCATTATCCCACAGCTACTGGCAGAAGTCCTTCTCAGGTGTTTTTGCACAGACCATCTTAAGGGGTGGGGTGGGGGAAGTGTTGAAGATACATTCTGCTCTTATTTAATATCCAGAACATTTTCACTCCTAGTCCTTCCCCTGCTCCTCCCCACGTTCCACCCTTGGTTTCAAGTCTATAAAATGGCAGTAAGCTTTGATTTGGATCTCCCTTGCAGAGACAACCTCCCTCTCTATCTACACTAATATACCTGACCTTCATTCTGCTTCCATTCTGTGGGTGTAGAAGTGTGTGTGCAACAGCTTCTTTCTGAGATTCACACGACCACAGTGAGTGAACAGAAGACTGACCATTCATTACTCTTTGTGAGGCTCCTTGTCTAATGGGCCATTTGGTCACCTGGCAGCTTTGTTCATGCTCTTGTGAGGGGGAGCACATATGGACTCTTGGCACTTACTCCCTCTTTTCTGAGATATACAACCTCTGTCCACATGCCATTTGGCAGGGTTACACCTTTCTTACTCAGAAAAGAAAAGCACACATGGCACTAGGTTTTTCAGATGCAGCTGTCAGGTCGAAGCCCAGGTGGCATCCATTTGGACTTTCCTACTTTTGGGTTTCCATCTGTGCTGTTGTAAGGGATGCCCAAGTGTAATGTTCTGTATGTCCCTGGGGTACCTTGCCCTCTTAGCGGTTCAGGAAATTTGGCTCAAAGCCAAAGCAAGTCCTAAGTTCTCTTCAAGATCTCAGCAAATTCCATGTCCATCTCACAGAGTTCTCTATGTCCTATGTCCACAGATACAAATTCTCTATTTCAAACCCCTCAGTGGACTCTCAATATTTTTCTTAAGTTAGATGTTATCAATTACCTTTCTCAATGAAGTTACCTCCTGGATCAAGCACAGCCAAGCTATTATAGATGCAATGCTTATCTCTGGTTCCTTATCATTTTCCACAAGTAAGCTGGTAAAAATGGATCTCATCCTGGACTTCCTACCACCTCTAGCTAATCCCAGGTGCCGCTTCCTCCCCAAAGCCTGGGCTCCTCTCTGTGTGATTCGCTCCTGGGGTTGGTCTAGGGAAGGACTTCCTTTTCTGACTCCAGTGACTGCTTCATAGCAGGCCCAGGTTTCCTCCAACCATGAAGTCCAGGTGAACATTCCTCATGTTATTATTTCTATTTTCTGAATTCTAGCGGATGCTGCTTGAAAGAGGAAAAGATTTATACCATCAGGATAAAGTGACTCTTCCATAGCATTTTTTTTTTTAGTGTATTGAATTATTCTAAAGCAGAAGGCCATACAAGAACAATTACCTCTGAGGAAACTCATTACAAAAGCCAGTGTTGGGTTTCAGTGTTCCCAACATTTTTGTTGTGCTAAAGATGACAAATTTAAGAAGAAGCCTTTTCCTGGAACAGCTTTTCCAAAGCTAATAGTAATAATAGGTAGCATTGTTTCATAATCTCCCTTTCTAATGTAAAATGAATATCAACTTTTTAAAATCCTACTTAAATTCTGCATTATTTTCTTACCTTGCTATCTTAAAATAATTATCTAATCTTGCCTTTATCTCTTTTTTTTTTTTTTTTTTTTAGACTAGGTCTTGCTATTTTTGCCTGTGGAACCGCAGGCTATCGTTGCCTGGGGTACCAAAGACTCAAGTCATCCCCAGCCTCAGCTTCCCAGGTAGCTGGGATTACAGGCGCGCACCACCACACCCAGCTATTTTTTTTGGAACTAGGTCTCGCTATGGGCCCCAGGCGGGACTCGAACAGCAATCCCTAGCCCCGGCCACTTCATAGGCTGAAGCTTACAGACACAAGCCACCGTGCCTGACCTTCCCTTTATCTCTTTTAAATTCAAGGAATTCTGTTTGATTTTCTCTAGATGGATACTACTTATCCTTTAGGTGAGACATCATTAAACTTTTTTTTAAAATTTAGTTTCAGCACTGGAAAAATGGAATAATTTTTTTTCCTACCAGTAATGCATCTTAAAAAATATTTATAGAAAACGTTTAAAATATCTTCTTTTTAGAGAAAGCATCTCTTTTCCATGTAGCCATTAGAGGATTTTCAGAAAAAGGGACATCATTCTTCCATTCTACTATTTCCACGATAGGGTTTCTATTTCTCTTATTTACATTTGTTTCTTTTATATTAATAGGGTCTATTTTCAGAAAATGACAGTTGCAAGGAAAAGGGATCTAATCTCTTGGTTCTTTTAACTTTTTTGCCCACCCCCCCCCTTTTATTTTAACTTTTCTCCCCTACCTCCACTGTGAGCTACAATGAGAATACTGATTGGGGAGATGCCTTCATGTACTGTAGATTCTTGCCAAGAAGTCTATGGCAGATTATGGAAATGTTACCTATGATATTACAAGGCAGACCATTCAATGACAGGCCTTCTATTCTAGTTGCTCAAGTATTTATGCACTGGGCTTATCAGCTTCATAAATGTAAGGTACATGCATTTTTCCCTTGCTAAGTTTTCCTGAATATGAGAGTTGAGTAATTATGTCCAAAGATAAGGATTCACATCATAATACTGCAATCCTCACAAAGGATCCTAAACCAAACCAGCTCTAAGGTTAATCCAAGCAAAAATTCTTTTGTCTAAAATTTCTCACTCTTTCCAAGTACAAATTGTTTCTGCCTGAATTGTTGCAATAAATGCCTCCTTGGTGTATTTCCATTTGCTAGTATAGTCCTAGCTTATAATAGAAACAAGCATCAGGTCATGAGGAAAAAATGAAAATGAACCAAAATGAATGAAAAGGAAACATGAAAAGAATATTTTTCTCCAGCACTAGTGTGATAAAATGACTCCTGGTTTCATTAATGTTTCAAGTTTTTATGCTGCACCATAGAAAGTTATTTAAAACTATTGTAAAACTCCAAGTGTTCATAATTTGGCTTTTATTCTAGTGAGAACATGCTCCTTTTCTAACAGTTATATTTTTTTCCCTTTAAAGATGATTTTCAAAATTCAGACACTTTGGTTTCCTAATGCATTCTAGTCAGAGTCTGTATATTCTTTTCAGAATGACATGCAACTCTTGTGTAAGATTTCCTGTCAGTTTAATGAGTTAGTTGCTGGTTTGCTGATATGTCTTACAGTCATTTTATACTTATACACAGCTGGATAGTCTGCATCTCTGTGTATATGTTTGTGAATATCTGTGTGTATTTTCAGTGTAAATATACTTCATAATCTAGTCTTCTTTGGGAGTTGGTTTAAGAGCAGCTTTTTATTCAATTTTTAGACCACTAGTGAAAGACAGTTACAGCAGACCAAGCATGGTGGTGCATGCCTTTAAGTGGCAGCCTAGGAAGGAAGCTGTGGCAGGGACCAGGCATCACGGTTCGAGTCCTGCTCATGCCAACGTAGTGAGACCTAGTTCCAAAAAAATAGCTGGGTGTGGTGGCATGTGCCTGTAATCCCAGCTTCCTGGGAAGCTGAGGCTGGGGATTGCTTGAGTCTGTGGTACCCCAGGCAACATGAGCCTGTGGTTCCACAGCAAAAATAGTGAGACCTAGTCTCAAGAAAAAAAAAAAAAAAGGACAGTTACAACAAACTACAATACACTGCTTTAAATAGCTAAAACACTCATCTAATGGACTCATCACCGAATAATTTTTGTATTGCGTGGCAGTAAGTCTTAGTATTAAAGTTATTATGAGAGCTCACTACTGCTGGCTCCTCAGGGTTTCCTTCCTCAGTCAAGGGTCACAGAAAAGAGTAGTCAGTCCCACAGATAGCCCACAGGCACATTGAAAATGCTCAACTCCATTCATTATAAGGGAAATGCAAATCAAAACCACAATGAACTATCAGATCACACCTGTGAGTATGGCACATATGGAAAAAAAATGGAAACAGCAAGTGTTGACAAGAGTGTGGAGAAAAGGGAACAGCAAGAATGAACTTGACGTTGTCCAGTTTGCATGTACATATGTGAATACATGTATGCCTATACATGTGCATATATGCTTACTTTAAAGCTCTTTATAGAGTTTATCAGCTGAATAACTGCTGCTACTACCTTTTCTCCTGATCTGATACCCCAAATTTGTATTTATACTATCTACTTCTCCATGGAATAGACTTATTCTTTCCAGTATGTATGCTATTTCTTGTCTCTTTATTCTTTCCATTTCTTTAAATCATTGGCTTGTATCTTCTCTCTTCTAAGAGTTATAAATCACTCAATATTTTCCCCAATTCCAAAATGATTTTCAGTGGCCTTAAAATCTCTTGAGAACTAAGAATTTTTTTTTGTTGTTGTTATTTTCAACATCCCTTCTCATGAAGGAAAGGAAACTCAGCTATATAATATATGCTACATATTTCCTTTCATTTACCCCTCAAAATGATTTAAATTAGTTTACAAGTATACCCTTTACTTAAGACTTTCAATATCCAATTTTCTTGTCAATTAACTACTTTTTATCTTTTCTTTTTCAATATTAAAATATTTAATTTTCACATTACAACTTCAAAGGATGATTTCCTATGTGACTTTCTATATAATCTTACTCATTGATTTCACAATATATTTTGTTATTTTTGCAAATAATACACCACCTTCTTTCTAGAACTGTCTTATTTTATACCCTGCTGCATACTTGGAAAGTTTTTCCTTTCTGATAACTGTGTTTCATGTGATGCATTGGATCTGTCATATAAATGGAAGCCAAATCATTTTTTAATTGCCCTAAAATATAGAGAGGCAGGTGTCTAGTTTTATTAATGTCATTTTTATAATTGGATTCCTGATGGTAAACTCACTTTTTGGCAATCAGTATCAATAACCAGATTAAATCAAGATCAAACAGATTGTAGTAAATACAATACGGTAAATGTAGAAAATTCTTTAGGGCAGGCACCATTTCATAATGCAAAAAAAAAAAAATTGGAGCCCTAAATGCACCATATGGAATTAGAGAGACAATTTGTTTCACAAGTGGCATGAAAGAATAAATGATGGAAGTTTCCAAGTAACTTCCTATCACATTGAGATGAATCCACCTTTTTCATTATTATAAGTCATATTAGAATATGAAGTATCCTAATATGCTGGTATAAACTTGTTCATGGTTTAATCCTAAAATAATTTGCAATATCCAAATATTGCTTAAATGCCATACTACTAATAAAATAACAATATAGTTCATTAGGAGTCAATATGTTAATATTGCAATATATTAAAAACTCAGAATAGTATTGATGTTACATTATTTAGAAAGGATGAACAGGCCATTTATTTTAGAAGGCAGTAACCAAGTTAACTCTTTTTCAAGTAAAAGAGTGATCTCGCATTTTTTTTTGAAAATGATACAACTGAAAACTTGCTCTCAATCTGGTCTAATAGACAGCTTCAACCTTCTTGTGAGATCATAACCAAGGGAAATGATCCTTCCTGTGATCTTACATTTGACTCACCTGTGTATGTACAGTGGATAAGAAATTTGTGTCCATGGTGCAGCAAGGGGAACTGCATCAGTTATGAAAATGGAACTGTGACAGAGTCAACAAGATACTGCAGCACGAGAGAGTAACTCTGTCAAAGTCCCATGGCTCCTGGCAAGGCTAAAGAGAAAGGCACAGTGTTAAGGATGACTGCAGAATACTACGGTTCACAAAGAAACTGGGTCATTAGTGTTGGTCCAGGAAGGAGGAAGATCAAGATGCAAGAGCTTATGCTATTTTTTCATTAGGCTTCTTGTTTTTGCTTTTTTGTTTGTTTGTTTATTTGTGTGAGTTCTGTGTGAATTTTCGTTATTAATCTCTTAACAATCTTGTGAAGAGTAAAATTTTTTTCCCATTTGGTTGGACTTCTTTTTGTTTTTTTTTTTCTGTTGTCTCTTTTGCTGTACAGAAGCTTTTTAGTTTGATGTTTATGTTTTCCTTCAATTTTTTTTAATAAAAAAGAGCTTATGCTAACACCCCAGGAGCTTTGAAACAAAAAATAGCTCAGAATAAGATCTAAAGCAAGTTCCATTCTGCCCCCTCTTTTGGAGGCAGCCCTAAGACTGACCTGACTACCTAGCTTCTGTTACATTTGATCTAGTGCTCCAATACCAGGAATAAGCTCTCATCTTCTCAAAAGTCTTCTGTGTTGATGTTTATAAAAAAGTTGTGTTTGAATAAATTTGGGTCTTTCATGGAGGTTTGGGGAGGGTGGGAGTTCCATTGGATAACTTGCCAAAGATAATTAATATTAGAAGTCAGTGGAGTGGTGTGTAATAGTCTCCTTCACAACACCAGAAGGAACCAACCTTACTGACACCTTTATTTTGAACATTTAGTTTGCAGAACTGTGAGATAGTGCATTTCTGCTGTTTGAGTCACTCAGTATCCCTAGTATAGTATCCCTAGAAAACTAATATAAGATTCTTGGTGAAATTTCACTTGGTAAAAAAAACAAGACACAGAGTGTTTGAAACCCAATCACTTGAAAACTGTTGGGCTTGAGATAGCTCAAGTGGGGAACTGTTCTGTTCTATCTGTATTGAACTATACTGTTCAACAGGTACAGGACTTCTATGTGCCAAGATTCTATCACAGTCAAATGCATATTTCCTAACCTGGGTGGCAGGTTGGTTACTTTCATAGTGGTACTCAAATGATTTGGATGAGTCATGACAAAAAAAAAATTAAAAAGTCATCCAACAATCAGATTAAGCAAAAACTTAATGGAATCATAAGAAAAAGGTGAATGGTTTTAATATCTAGTCAAAACCTCAGTAAGTTCGAAATATTGCCTTTCATTTTATGTGTGTTTATGAACAGTTTTATGTTCTTAGCAACCTCTGTTTGCTATAAACTGTAGTTCACCAGGAACCAGTAAGAAGGTATTGATTTTAGATAATGATTTTCTTGAACACCTGCTGCTCATTGCACAGATGCGTGTCCTTGCTTCCCCTCTTGACAATGAGGAAAGACGGTAGATGGGCAGATGCAGCCCTTCTGTAGATTTCTTTCATTAAAGTCTCCATGGGATGCCATCTTTGACTAATCATGAATACATGTACTTGGCAGAAGATCAATAGCTCAGGTAGAGGAGTAGGTGGTAGGCAGGATTTTGACTTTAAAATCTAAATATATGTCAAAGTTCTGAGCTTTCTGTGTTAAGAATGGTGCATTTTGTTGTCTTTTGTACTCCAGTATGTACTTACTTAACAAGACCTAGATACCTATATTGAATTAAAGCAATTTTTTTTTATTTACATGGCATCAGTTTTCCTACTTAATCATGTGGACCCCAATAACCCGTTCCAGTATCCACAGCAGACAACATCACTAAGGCACACATCTGTGTTGAACCCAAAATTATTCTATACACGTATCGATTTAGGTAGTCACTACTAATAAACAGGTTGACACTCAGGATGAAACATATTTATTTTGTCTAAACTAAATCTTGATTGGAAATTTGGTATAATGTTTACTCCCTGTGCTGAAATGAGGTCAGACAGGTGTCCCAATTACAGAGATGCTCCAGTGTCCCCATTGAGGAAAAATCATCTGGGTGGAAATATCTGTCTTCTCATCTTGCATTGAAGGTTGTCTAATTGTTGGTCACAAGAACATAAGTCATTTGTTACCAGTCACTACTTGCAAACCAAGGTCAAGCAGTAGAGCTCAGACTTTACATCAGTTAGTGAAACTCATATGAAAATATAAGATCATAGACTATTGAACCCAAATCCACAGGCAAGCAAATGCGGTCACCCGCTACGTACGATCCCTAGTGCCTGTTCAAACCTCTCCAGGGCATGTCCATAACATGCGTAGCAGAAAGAAAGTGAAGGAAAGCCACCACAGTGAATTAGAGATTCCCTCTGCTGGTCTGTTAGCCCCATGAGGCTGGGCCAGATCCTAGCGAGAGCTCTTGCTAGGTCCAAGTTCTTGATCACTTGTTAGTGTTAATTAATTGCAGTGTTAAAATAGAAGCAATGACAGATAAGACAGATTGGTACTTATGAAGTCTGGCACTTTGCATATACTATCTCATTAACCTTCTCAACAGTCCCATGGGATAGGTGGTATGATTTCATTTTACACATGAGAAAAGTGAAGCTCAGCAGAACTATGAACCCCATGGGAGGTCAAGAGTAGGAAAGAAAAGAAGTGAAAATACATTTAGATCTGCCCAGTGTCCCTCCTCATACCTTATGGCCTCTGCTTTTACCACACCTTATGACCTATGTTACATAGAGCTACATCTTTCATACCATATATTTTGTCTCTTGCAGAATTTAGATGGCTACTTATTATTTTTTTTCAGGCCTTTATCCCATAACCAGTACTTAAACAGATTGATGAAACACTATTAGCCACCTACCCAAACTTAAGAATCTGCTGTTCATAATAATTCTGACATTTCCGAGGTCACTCTTCTCTCTCCCCTCAGTACACAGGCAAGTCTGGCTCCATGATTCAAAATGAAAAAGCAAAATGGCAACAAATGTCAAGTGCAACTGTGATTCTTTCAGACAAAGCACCAAAAGAGCAAAGCTATTAAAAATTTCATTCTCCTTTGCCCTTCCATTTACTGGGTTATATCCTCTATGCCACTGAAATCAGCACAATTGGAAGTAATATCTACGACCACACAGCACTGTCTGTAAATGTGAATCTAACCAGAGAAAGATCAACAAATAGCTTGTTTGTGTTGGGGATAGGTAGGAAAGATCTAGCATATCTAGCAGATCTTGCATTATGATTTATAAAGGGAGCAGGAATAGGAAAACAAGAGATAATTATCTTTAAAGTAATTTTAACTTATTTGTGCATTTATTTGATTATGGTTAAATATAACTAGACTCTTTCCATTATGTATTATTTTACCGACATTCAGAGAATAGAAAAGCAGAATAAGAAAATCTTCCTGTTTAAAATAGAATAAAATGTGCTTTTGCTTTTGAGAAAAGAGAGCAACAAAATTGCTTACTTACATATAAATTTGATGTTTCGTCATTGGCACCATCATTTCATAATCTATGCCTACTAAAACATAAATCATACCACCTGTTCTAAATAGCACCAAATTGATAGATTTTTTTAAGACCTGAGTTTAAATATGAGTGAAATCAACTCATCACCTTTGAAAATAGAAAAGTTGAACTACTTGCCACATTGTTTACGCTTTTGATAAATTTCTCACTGGTTGCCTAATCATTGATCCCTAAGAAAATTCATTTGTCAAAGTTCATTTAGTTCATGTCTGTCTGTATATGTTCATCATTTATAGTTCTGAAAACATACAGGCTTTCTTTTGTCACTCTTTACACATCATTTGCCTATTATCGATCTTTATTCTCCTTTGACAGCTGTGTGATTTTTAAAAACTCAAGTACTGAGTAAGATTTTTATATCTTCGGGTGACCAACAAGTCTGAGAAATCTGACATTCTGAAATTTTTCTATATCTTCCAAAAGAACAGAAACCCTGGATACTTGTGTGCTACCAAGAATTGTGAAGCACGTGCATTTTATTAAATAAAATATTGGAGTATAGACGATAAGGTGAATGTTTTAGGTAGCAAAATAAATTCAAATCTTGTTGTATATTGAGTGTGTGGTGAGCAAAATCTGTCCTTGTTTTTCCTTTCTTTTTTTTTTAAACACACCATCTTTAGCCTTTACTAGATTAATGCCAATTTCCTCTTTCTCCCAGATCTGTTTTCCAGAATTATGTGTCTGAGCAACACTCTTGCCTGTGTGGCCTATGATGTAAATACTTGCTTAAAACTTCCTTTTCTCTATTTTATTTCACATCTTCTGGGATAACCGTGACAAAGAAGAAAACACAAATGCCACATCATTTATTTAGAATATTTCCAAGCTTTAATCCTGCCCTTTCTTTCAGTCATTCATTTTGGGTCCTGTATTCACTCTGTTCCTGTCCAGATCTCCTTGATGTAACTCAGATTCAGATCCTGTGGTATGCTGAGAGCAAGAGGCCCTGATTCCCTTTATGGTAGTTCTTATTTGGAAAAGGAGTACTAGAGGTTGGAGAGAGGAAAAACAGATGTAAGGCAAGAAGTCAGCTTTGCTATTTTATTTTACTTCTTATCTTAATCATCTATCCCTTTTGCTTACCACCTATCCCTTGATTTAAGTTCTCAGCAACATAGCAAGCAACGTCTCTCATGTATTTCCACCCACTAACTTCCCACTTGCAAATATTCCTGTACTTATTAAACCTTTTATGAATCTCTTTCACCATGATATAGATTTGTCCATCTACTAATTAGTAATATTGTACCAGGAGGAGTCTGGCAAGTTGGTGACAGAGTGATGATGCCATGCTTTCTTCCTCCAAACTTGTACAACAAAGCTGATGTAAAACAAAGTCAAAAATTCTCAAGAAAGGAATTACCTACAAGCACAATAGGAATATCACTCTAACAGAAAGAAGTAGGAAAAACTGAAATAAATTCTATTTGGAGTGGCAATAGGACAATAAGATCCAAAAGAGAGAGGGCAAAAATTCCCTTTAGGCTAAGTAGCTTTATTCTACTAGATTTTCTTCATGGATTGTCACAGTTCTGGTTACAGTTCTGTACAGGGCAGAATGAGGGGTACTCCTGGACCCCTAAATCTGACTAAATAGGTTCTCCCATCTGCCATATCAAGACAAAACATACTCTAGAATGTATGTTCAATTGAAAACAACTTCAATTGCAAAGACTTCAAAAGAAAACAATAGAGAAACAATTAGTGTGCCATCAAGAGAAGAGGAAGAATATAGTTAAAATAGTCTTCCCTGTATACTTCCAGAGATACCCATCCCCTCATGGGCAAATGCTCAGTCAAACAGTGTTAGCCCAAAACAGCGAAACTGAGGCCCCAAAGTTTGCCACAAATGTAAGGCACTCTCTGATGAGGACCCATTGGAAAGGGGTAGATGAGACTGGAAGGAAAAGAGCAAAATCAAAATCCACATCAAGATAAAGTCTGCCATTGTCAGCCTCCCCATAGGTCTCTCTCCTTGTTTGTCTCTTTCAAGTGTTTCTTTCCATGTTCCCAAGTTCCTGATACAATTCCAAGGCAGAGATGCCAGAGCAGCTTCTTCACATGCCTCCAATTTATATACCCTTTTCTACGTCTTCCTCTAGATTCCTTCCTTCCTTCTCCCCTTCTTCTCTAGGTTCTCCTCCCTACTCAGTTCCATCCTTCTTTGGGTGGGGCAGGGAATCTGGAACCTCCCCTTTCTATGGATAACACACTGTTAACACAGCCTCACTTGTGAAGCCACCAGTTTCCTAGCTTTTCACTCGTCCATAGGTCTTTTACTTCCCCGTTGCTTCACCAGATAATTCTTTCTTTATAGACCTCAAGTTGTATATGAAACAGAGCAATGTTAATCTGAGTGGCTCTGGAATTCTTAAGACTAGTTATTAATTTCTCTTTTTCTTTTTCAATCCCTCTGCTTGGAATTGAAGAAATACTTGTTTAAAGAGTGATTAAGTGGTTTGCCCAAAAGATAGAGAAGTCAGCTCATTAGCATCTATTTTTATTTTTCCCCACCAACATCCCCTGTGATTTTTTGCCTCTCCCTTTCCTCTCAACCTCAGAGTCCACACAATGTTTGCCAATGTCCATTTGTTTTTGAAAGTTTTACATTGTCAATTGTCTGCTATGTGAATGTCCTGTATTTGTTTTTAATGATTCTGACTGACTTTACTGCACATAATTCTTTCAAACTTCCTCTATTTTGTTGAAAATTGCCACATTTCATCTTCTCTTATGGGAATATAATAGTCTGTGGTGTATATGTACCACATTTTCTTGATTCATTTGTCCCTTCAAAGAGATTTAGGCTGCTTCCATATACTAACTATTGTAAATAATACAGTTGTGAATATGGGTATTTTTGCTGATGGTTTCACATTTTGTGCATATGTGTCCAAGAATGGGATTACTGGGTTGAACTTTGTTTTGAAATCCATTGAGCCACTTTATGAGGTAGAACAGAAACTTAGAACAATGGCTGCAGAATTCTACTTCCCCATTCAGTATTTCTGAAAAACATCAGTGTATATTTCACAACTAGTGACTCAAACCTTATTAATGTCATCTAATCCTGTTAGTTTCTCTCACACATGGATGCCAGTAGTTGCAAAACTTCTATCTGATATAACAGGAGGCTATGGTCAAATCTTGTTACTCTTCCTATAAATTCCTGTCCCTTTTAAGCAAAAAAAAAAAAAATTATAGGAAGGGTAACAAGATTTGCTAAGCAAAAGTTGTCAAAAGCCATTTAGGAATTCATCTTTGAGCCTTTGCCCCCTCAAATTAAACAAGTCTTTAAAAAATATTTTAAATATTTGCTTCAAGTCAATTATTGTTTGTAATATTTGTGCTGAAAAGTTTGCTAAAGTTTCTGATTAGTGCTCCCTTATATGTTAGTGTTTTCCTCTTGATATTTTTACAGTCTGTCCTTGTCATCTTTTCACAACTATTTTATTGTTATATGTCTTGCTGTATGTCTGATTTGCATTATTTTGTTTGGAACTTTTTGGACTTCTTGGAACAGAACTTGTGATCCAATTCCCAGATTGAGGTGGTTTTTAGTGATTATTTATTAAAAATGCATCATTTTGTATATTTTATTTTATTCTTCTCCTTCTGGAATCCCTGTAGTAGGGATATTATTTCTATTTAAAAATTTCCACAGAGCTCTTATACAGTTTCCATTTAATTCTTCCCCTACCTTGTTCTATTCTGTGCTCACCAATATTGTGTTTTTAAACTCATTAATTCTCTCCATTGTGTCTGTTTGTCTGCTACTGAGACCTTCAATTATATGTTTTAGATCAGCTGTAATGTTCCTTAACTCCATTATTTCCTATTATAGCTGCCTCATATTTTCTTTATATTTATTCTATTGTTATATCCTCCAATTATATTTTTGAAATTCCATTCATATTGCTAGCACTGCTGCTCTGAATTCCTCTTCTGTCAAATTCACATTGCCACAGTGTCAAGGCTTTCAGGGTCTTTTTTGTCATTGTTCTGGCATTTGTACTATGTTTTTATGTTCTTCAATTTTAGGTTCTAAATCCTATTTTTGTATAGGTTTTAGAAGTGATAGATTTTGAACTGCTGTTTTGTAACTGTTGGAGTAGCTGGGGGACTACTATCACTGAGGGTTAATAAATACAAAAGAGAAACAGCAATAGGCATCAAAGGATCACCTCTTATAGAATCAAGAATGTGAACTTCTTATGAAACATTTCTTTGTAGAGGGTGGCAGTGCTTTGGAGATATCAGTCTGGGTTTCAGTAGTAGTCTCTTCTACAGGGAAATTCACATTTAGGTAGAGTTGTCCTATGTTACGAGCCTCATATGCAAGCCCATAGAATTTCCTCTGTGCTCCCACTTCTCCAGCTCTCCAACAATGTGCATGCCATCAAGGATACCTACTTCTGTTATCCAGGGTAGTATCAGGTCTTGGCATTTGCCAGAGTCATTAACTATAGGAGTTGCTCCTCTTCTCCCTCTTGGGCACTGTAGTGTTCCAATATCACTCCAAACTGCACTCATTTAAATCTTTTCCTTTCCCTTTGTTGGGCTGATGCTGCTATTGTGTATGTGGACAGTCAGTTCTTCCCTCAAGGATTTTTTTTTTTTTTTTTTGGCTCTGTTTCATATCAGCTTCATTATACTTGCTTGGAGGAAAGTCTGGCAAATATTTTCACTCTGCCTCCATCTTGCTAGACTCCTCTAGGTGCAATGTTACCAATCAATGGGTCAACACATATTATGTAGAAGGAAATTCAGAAGATATTTAACCAGCATAGGAAGAAAAGACTTGAAAATGCAAACACTGAAAGCAGCCTTTACTTTGGACAGCTGCCATTATATTAACTAAAAGATTTTGCACAAGACAAAAAATTACTTTTTATTGTAAAGCACATCCAAATACATTGTACGTCTGGATAGCTATTATCCAATGAGTTATGGTTAGGTGCAATGTACTTGGAGGACAAAACAGGCATTATTTCATCTAGATTTCCTTTCAGGTGCCAAACATGGAGGCAAGTAACACTGGAGGGTGTAGAGTACCATAAAACGTTTGAAGATAGTGTTCACTGGTTGGACGATGGTGTAATTCATGAACCCAGGGCAGTTGTGATTTATTACCTGCTCAAACCCAATGCTTTTGTCCTCTGGCAGTAACCAAAGTTACTACTTAGGAAAAGTGAGTGGGTGACTGTCACCAAAAGAAACAAGCTCCTTTTGTTCATCATTCTTTCTTTTGGGTCTTTTTTTTTTTTTTCATTTTCATAAGGACTTTTATTTTTTCAAACACCTTTTGAATTTATTTGATAAGTTAATTAACACATTTACATTGTTTAAAATTTAAGCAAATTCTCTTTATCATTCTCATGCTCTCTTGAACTATTTCCATACTTGGAAGAAAATATATAACTATTCTCCTAGGTGTTCTAGAATGTAATCATATACATATTAATTGCTCAACTAAATATTACAAATCCAAAGTCCTGCTTTTTAAAATTTTATTTAAAAAGACATCTTGCAAGCTATTTCACATCAGTGTATAAGGAGCTGCCTCACTTTTTGTAGGCAACGACAAGTAATATGCCAAATGAATGGGTCTTTTTTCCTTCTTTCTTTGGTCTTTCAAGAAGACTACATTCAATTCTGATGCATCAAACTTCTTGTGTGGATAAAACTAATACAGACCATGAAACTAAGTGCTCCCATTAAAGTTCTATTAATATTGAAGCCAGAGAATATTAAAATCATACCTTAAAAACTGACCATAGATTTTTGGATTTTAGAGAGGGGAAGAGAGAGGGATGAAAACAGGGACATGTGGGGGAGACATAACAGACTATGGTGGAGGATGCTTCAGTGGTAGGAGGGCTACAGTGACTTCACATGTCAGGCATGGGGATGGTCCTGTACTGGCAAAATGTTAGCAAGGATATAAAAAATGGTACTTCAATAACAACAAAATAAATAAAAATAAATAGTGTATGATCTATCAAAAGAATGTACTGGTGGGGGGTAATGGAGTGAAGATCCTATTAACTAAAAGCCACTATTCTTTACTTTTGCATTAAAAATTCTTTTATCTTGATTTCACTTTTTTTTGAGAAGTGCTAACTGAAATCTCAAGTAAATTTCCCAATGTATTCAGTTACTATGAAGTTTTCTGAAAAGAATCTGAAATCCCTACTATCCTCAGAAATAAATTACCCTCTTGGACATAAGAGCCAACATTTTCTAAGGAGTTATTTCATTTTGTGGATACACTCACTTTTTATCCAGGTTTACATTCAGTAACACTGGAGCGTTACTCCATTATGCTTACAATAAATAATGGAATTCATTCTTTTAAAAGTTCAAGGCAGAAATGCAAGCAAGTTGAGTTACAAAGGAAATCTCTAAGGACAAAAATACTCTGCATATCAGTCAAAACAATGATTTGTATGGTTGGGGCATTTAAGCTCATACTTCAGCTTTTGCCATTGCTGTTAACCATTAATGTGGTTACTAATAGCCTTTTATTGTGCAGTTGCAAAGATAATCAAATCACTATTTAGTCATAAGTCTTAGGGTCTTTTCCATAAAGCTTTGAACTGTCAACTACTAAAGAGATACTCCCCAAGCTCTCTCATTTCTTGCATTGTGTTTGATCCACACAGAAAGGAAAGGTCATAAATATATGTGAACAACAGTAAAGGTGAGCAAAGAACATAGTACTGAGTACTGAGTGCATTCTGACAGTGAAGATGCATTTCAGGAAACACAGGTCAGAGACAAATCCTGAAGAAACAATAATAGTTTCCTATTGCTGCTATAGTAATTATCACAGAATCAGTCACTCAAATTAACAGAATTTATTATCTCAAAATAAGATTTGGAAGTCAAAAGTTCAGTCAGAATCTTCCCAGGCTAAAACTAAGGGACAGGCAGGGCTGTGTTCCTTTCTGGAGCTTTTGGAGGAGAAACTACATCCTTAATGTCCAGACTAGCCCTGGCTTAGTATGTCTTATTCACCTTTTCATTTTCAAAATCAGCAAAAGCAAGTTGAATGACCACACCTCATCTTTCTCATTTGCTTCTCTGCTTTCCTCTTTCATGTTTACAGACATCTGTGATTATACTGAGCTACTGTGAATAATTCAGAACAACCACAAGCTCCTCAATTTTACTCACATTTCTAAAGTTTCTGGTGCTATTGAAGGTAACATACTAATAGGGTCCAGGGACTAGGGCATGCACATCTTTGGGGGGGAATGTTATAATTTACCTATCATAAATGTCTATTATAGTAGAATGAGAACACCCAGCTTGGATTTTCAGTGTAGAAGCCCTTGGAGGAAATCCAGTAGCATAACACAAGAAAGCAGATGCCTAGGGGGTCCTGCTGGGTTTTGAGCAAGAGATTCTGCTCATAACTCTTCAGATGATTTTTTTTTCAAATATCTTCAGTGAGCTAATATTCAATATATACAGAAGGTGTCTTCATAAGAATATTTTAAATACACATATACAAAAATGTGGAGCTCAGGGTAACAAGCACATGGACCAGAGGAAAATTCTGACTTTCATTTTGATTGCTATGTCCTGATCCTCTAATTTTATATAAAGTAAGCCCTAGAGAAAAAGTACAACTACATCTTCCAGCTACAAATTAATTTCTCAGAAATTCTTAAAGATAGGTATATTGCAGAACTAAGTAAGTTATACTTGTATATGCATTGCATGGTATGTACATTATAAACTCTGAACTACAAAGAGTCACTGTGTAAGTCACTAAATCAACATCCCTTTAAGATCTCCATTTATGTTACATATAAAGTTATATTAGTTTGAAGTTACTTAATAAATCTTTTATCTTCTAGTCTGAAATCTAATTCTGATTTCATTTTCCTGATCCATACTAAATTATCAGAAAGACTTCTTTAAAAAATTTCTTTTAATTTATAATTTACAAAACACAAAACATCACCCCTTCATATCACCAAAGACAGGGATTTTCTTCCTTTTATTTTGCCTTCTTTTTACTAATTCATAGTAGACTTTTTTTTTTTTTTTTTAAATCCAAATCTACTTGATAGGGCAGATAGACAGTCACACTGAAATGGTGTGGAAATTTTTTTTTAAATATAATCAAGAACTCTAAATAGTTTAGCATATCTTGTTGTTTGAAAAATTGAGAGTGTACATAAATAAAACAACTGAAGTTAACAATAAAGGGAGAGTTCTTATTAGAATTCGAATGAAAAACATGAGATAAAAACTGTTTCCCAGTTGGACTTCTGCCTTTTTGGGATGAAGGTGGATACCTGAGA
>PVHY01012863.1:0-43087 GCA_004024945.1 Uropsilus gracilis | reverse complement strand
TGGAAAGTTTAAACTGTGTTTTAAAGTTTTTCTTTTTTGCAGTTTTTGAAGCTGAAAGCAGAGAGCAGTTGGCTAGCTTTTGCATATCAATGGTAAAGGTGATCAGTGAAAATGCTAATGAAGAGTGTGTAGCCTGCTTTGTAGAGAGTAGCAGGCAAATAAGAGTATCCAGTTAAGGTTAAAGGTAATTGCAAAGGAACTGCTTGTAGCCTGCTTTGGAGAGAGAAGCAAGCAGATAGCTGTAAACAGTTAAAGAGAGAAAGTCTTCTTATTTTACCCTGTTTCACCTTCTCAAAATTGTATTTCTAGCTCAGTGAAACAATAAAACAGGAAAAAAAGCAAAAATATCTGTATAATTGTAATTTGAATTGAGTTGATCAATGTGTCTGCAGTTACAGTATCTTACATGAGAGCCAGAAGCTTGGAGTGAAGGTTTTGAATGTAAACCTGTAATAAGTTCCTCAGGTGTGGCCCCCATTTTTGCCTGCCAAGTCTATTACTTTGCACTTTCTTGAGGAAGTCACTCATTAATTCTGGGGATATTTTTCAGATGCTGATTATGTTCCTAATATCATGGTAGATTTTTAGGAATAGTAAAACTTAATAAGAAAAAGATAATCTCCTGAGGAATGTATACCATATGGATATATAAACTAGTAAATTTAACTTTGTCTGGAAGGGAGCTCTACCAGAGATATTCTATTCATCGGTGGCGGAAGCAGAAAGGAGAGGCAAATTCTGATTTCTGATAAAGCAGATTTGGGGGAGCACAGAAATTTGAAATTTCTAATTAGAGCTGTTACTGTTCTTTCCTTCTCTCAAAAAGCCCTGGTTCCATCTTAATGGTTGAAACTGTTTTCTGAGCACATTCTCCTACATGGTCAAAAACAACAGTGTATATACTTTTTTTGCTTTATGTTGTTTTGATTTATTTCTTGAACCAAAGTTTGTTTTTACATTTTCCTTTACATGCCATTAGGTGAGATGACATGAGGGCCTCTTTTGTCACAGGAGGGTCTTGAGAATGCAGAACCTTTGGAGAAGCAACCTGAAAGATTGGGTTGCAGCAGGGTGGGGTTGGGTGGGAGTGGGGGGGGCAGGATGGGTAGAATGATACAAGAAGACCACAGAAGAGAGATAAAAAGGAAAAGAGCATCAAAAGAACTAGAAAAAAAATATTTGAAAGTGATTTAAGCTACAAAATTTAAAATGATGATGAAGGACATATTGTTGAACATTAAAGGAACTGTAATGATAATCCTAAAGTGTAGGCAAGATGAGAACACTTTCTATTGTTGTTTGGGGAAGGGAGTTTATGCCAAGTCGGTTGTTTGATAAAATCTGTTATGAATTCTCTCCATCTCAACATTACATTAACAAACAGGGGCTCGTTTTCAAAGGGGTTCAAGGAAGCAAGTTACCCTACTCCCACAAATAAATAGGAGTTGTGTGTCTGAAATTCCTCAAAGCCTCGAAAAACTTAGTCCCCTTTAATGTCATTATGTATTTTAACCATTTGAAACCAATTTATAACAGACATGAAAGTATTTTGTCTATAGTAGAGTTGGCACACACCACTTCCCATGTTGAATGTTGCCAGCGAGCCTGGTTCATACAGCTCACTCCCTTGTGTTGGAGAACTTCCTGAGGTTTCCTTCAGTGGCTCACTCACAAGGAGGCATCTCAAGGCATCTCTCTGGGAGCATAATTACCATTTACCTCCCCTGCACCGAGCAAGAGAGTTCTTGAAATTCTCTCTGTGTGCTTTAGGATGTAACACTTAAAGAAAAACTAGCAAAATGGCAGCTTTAACCTAGTTTAACCTGGATGACAGTTCACTTCTTCCTTAGAATTAAATATCTTAAGCGTTTGACTGCTCCTTTGCTTTGCCTGCAACTGGGGGAGCCCTGGAAGCAATGAGACCTGGGGCTTCCCCCTCTTCTAAACTGCAACTTTTCACCCATTTCAGAAGAACCTGAAGGTTTTCTTTTCATATTACTTGCCTTTCTTGCTTGCTTCCCTCCTCCCCCTTGCTGCATTGCTTCCCTCCTCCCCCTACCCCATTCCTTCCTTTTGTTCTTTCTACCTTTGAGGTTTTCTTCATACATTCCCAGTATCTTGCTCTGAAAGAACAAAGAGCAACACAGCTATTTAAATGAAATTCAAAGAAGCTGCTTGCATAGACCTAGACCAACACCTCTTCACGTCATCTTCCAGACAAAACTCAGTGATATATCCAAAGTCACATGGTCACAGACCCTGATTCTACTTCATCTAGAAATATCCAGACAAGGCAGGGTGTCTTATTATCTTATTATCAAAGACTGGGATTAACCCTCAAGCCACCAATTCCTAACTTTGCAATATGGGCAACAATTGAGCACAAAGATGGCTTCCCACTATCTACCCACCATGCCTTTGCTTATTTTGAATGAGAAAAATTCAATTTTCCATGTTATCCTCTAGTTGCCATGAGTAGTCTTACAGCCTAAGATGAAATCTTGACTCACTGACTCCCACTAATTTAGGTCTTGTCTTCTGCTATCTCACATTCCCTTTTGTAATGGGATACTGGTGCAAGGATGAGTATGCCCAGAGCTGTGTGACAGTAGTATGGAAAGAGAAGCTTACACTGGGTCTCTATGAAAGGGATTTTATGTCCCCCTTCTCCCCTCAACTTGAACACATTACATCATCACTGCTGGCAGCCACCTCAGGTCCACAGGAATCAATGACAAGATAAAGTTGATGCTTCAGTGATGCAAGAAAGAAACCAGAAGTGATGCTATGTTGTGTTGTCCAGGCATTGGCTCAGTCATCCTGAAATTTGCCCCTACCTCTGGACTTCTCATCATATGAAATGAAAAATTTCCTTATTTAAGTCAATTTGTCTTAAGTTTTATTCAACTAAGTCAGTAGAATTTTATTTGATAATACTTCCTAATTGAAAGAGAATAGGCTTTTATCTTCCTTCTTTTCTATTATCTCTGTTCCCACTGCCTCCCTTCTCCCCTCCCTTGCAATTGTGTTAGCTACAGCACTTTTACTCTTTCATGCAGTTGGTTAGTGACAAGTGACAAAAACTCCCATTTTGGGGGGACTAAGGAGTCTGGAAAGAGGTGGAAATTTCAGTATTAAAAATTGCACTGTCTAGGGAAAAACCAGGACAGCTGGTCACTCTATAGGGTTGAGAAATATTTTTTGCCTATACTTAGCAAAGGTCACAAAAATCTTGAAAGCTAGATACTATATTTTATGAGAATAAGCTTTCTGTCAAAATCTGTAATGCTTTTCAATATTCAGATATAATGAAGAGAAATAAAACAAACACAAACTAGCACTTAAATTCTTATTTCTTGCATTACTGCTTCCTTCACTTGGCTACTTATGATGGATTACAAGTAGAAGAATGTTAGCAATCCTGTGTTTTGTGTGTGTGTGTGTTTTTTTTTAAGAGACTAGGTCTCACTATGTTGCCCAGGGTTGTTTCGAACCCACAGATTCAAGTGATCCTTAGCCCCAGCCTCCCAAATAGCTGAGAATACAAGTGCATACCACCATGCCTAGCTAAGACCTTTTTATTATTGAAGAAAGGGGGTCCACGAGGAAAGGAAGAGAGAGGGAAGAAGAAAAAAGAAGAAAAGGAAAAAGAAGTGACAGAGTGAGGGGGAAAACATAAGAAAGATCTCACAACAAACAACTAAATGGTGGAGCTGAGGTAAAATATGAGTCTAATCTCAACTTCATTCTTTTCACATTTTCAAGAAATTTTCAGTCCTCACACTTTCTGTATGCAGTATTCCCATTTCTTTCATTTGCATGTATTCTGAGGAAAGAAATGGTCTAACGATTGGAAGAGGGCCGGAAGTCGCATGACTGCACATGGCCAATCTTGGGAATGTCTCAGTTTCCCTAGCAGAGAACATATGTTACTAATATCTGAATTTTCACTCACAGTGAAGCTTACATTCCACCGACTGCTTTGCTGCTTTCATCTCCTTCTGTGTATCTAAATAGACCCTTCCAAATGAGCACATTCAAACAGTCTGTCTGAGAAACGTACAAACCCTCCCACTTGCCTGGTTCCATCTTGCTCAGGATTGCATCTCCTCAGTCTGCATATTGGAATAGCACCCAAGTTTCTCCCACTGCCACCCAAGCCCCCATGCCAGGAGGTGCTCCACATGAGGGACCTTGACCTCCGCAAACCTAAGTAAGACCTTGCCATATCTTTATAGCTTTAGCTAAGTGATCCCTCTCCTCACCCTGTTTCATTTTATCCACATCACTCACTGGCACCCAATAACTTATCTATAAGACTCATTTATGTTTGCTTATTACACATTTTCTCTTCTAGGACATTAGTCCATGCCACCAGGGATTTATGTACTGCTGTACCAGCAGCATTCAAATCAGTTATTGTAAAATAAATACTTGTTAACCAAATAAAAATAATTTTCTATTCAATGCTCTCAATCAAATACTTCCTAACTTAATTCAAAGCTAAAACCAAAGTCCTTGTAGCAGCATAAAACCCACAGAGCTGACAGGTTACATGCTCCACCTTGTCACCAAAGACTGACTGCTTGTTCCTTCCCCTTGCTCACTCAGCTTGACCCCAGATCCCTCACCAGACTTGTACATGCTAGGCAAGGCCTAGCTTAAGCCTTGATCATCTTTTGTTTATATTCCTGCTACTGTCAAGCTCATTTTGGAAACACAGATTTTCCCCAGTTTCCTGAAGTCTTTGTTCAAATGATGTACTACTGAATCTTCGACTACGTGGCACAAAAAAACATTACCACTTTCATGTGCTCCCCTCTCCCCTTATTCAGTATTCTCCTTCTTTACAGAATTATCATCATTTTACATATTATCTAGATGTTGGCTTTCTGTTCATGTCCCATCCCCAACTTTCTTTCTAGAATGTAAGCTTTCTAAAGGGAGAGATTTATTTGGGTTGGTTCAGTATTCTAGGCTGATGTATAAGAGTTGCTGAATACATATTTGTTGATTGAATTAATGAATGATTTTGTGTTTTTCCACTTTACTCTTATACTTACTGCAAATGTTTTCTCAGTTTAACATTTAACTTCTAATTATTTATAATATTTTTATGTGGAACAATAATTTTTATGCAGTTATTTTTGTCTTTCCCTTGCAAATGCACTTGCCTGAAAATCTCATATCTTTTAAAGAAACACTTTGTTTTCTTCATGTATTTTATGTTTTACTATTTTTGATACTAATTTTTAATACCTCTGGACTCCAGTGTTTATGTGAGTTAATTTAAATATATAATTTAACAAATATTTAGTCTATAATATATTGATTAAAATTATTGAATGGTTCACTACTATTTACTCTATCTTTTTTTTTGAGTGTGAATATTTTATTGACATGAAACAACACATGCAAAAATAAATGAACAGAGCAGTATCTCTTTAATTGAATCTATTTGGTTTGACTCATGAGATTGTCTTTGGTTATTTACTCTATCTTTTCATAGATGTTTCTAGGTTTTTTCTCCATTTCATGTGTCCTTAAGATAGGATTTTCTAATCTAAATTCTTCATTTAAATTTGCTTCTTCTTAATTTTTAAGACTAATTCTAGAATTATTCTAGCCTATTTCTACTATCAAGGCTTTGACATAGAACACATTAATCAATATTATTAAGTAGACAAATAGTGAGAACTTTCAATTGTCTCTGTCCTAGTATATCACTGGGTGAAAGTGTAGTTTTGCCAGATCTCTGCGCTGTAAAGTTATTATTTGTTCATCTTGTAACTTACAAATATTTAGGACAAATGCACTAACACTATGAAAAAGTTTCACTTCTCTTTTTATTGGTTACTTATATTTCATTCTTATATCAGTGTGTAAAAACCCTGTTTCTTTTAAAACTTCTACTCAACTATTTTAGATGCTTCCCTGCAATGGTTATTGCTTTGGTGTCCTGACAGTGATTTCCCTCCTTCTGCTGCATTTATTAATTGGAGTTTTCCCCTGTCTCTTCTCTCTGTTATATATTCGGTTGTTTACTTACAACTGTAATGCTTTATGTATATTTATTATACTCTGTGGATTATAATCCAACATTATTTATTTTGTTTCTCAAATTGTTCCAGCTTTGACCACTCTGTTAGTTAGGTTCCCTTGCCCATTGACAACCCTCCACCCCCAACTTTTGAGCACATACTACTCTGTGATATCATAAAGTGTTCCCCATTCATTTGGGTATTTTCACAAAGTAACTCTGTAATAAATAATTTCTCCAAAGAGAGATGGTGGGTAGCTCTTAAATGATATAAAATTTGTTAAATAGTTTATATATTGTGGAGTTATTTGACCCATTTGTAGGCTAGAAGAATGCTGATTAACCAACCCTGACAAAGATAAGAAATTCAGAAATCAAAGAGAATAAAAATTTTCACTTTCTGATTTCACATGTTTACTTTGAAACTTTTGCTTTAAAATTAATAACTTTGATAAAATCTAATATGATGTTTCGAGATTGTCAATGATGCAAATCGCCATTTTCTTGAATGATTTGGTTTCTGCTATAGTTAATACAGAAGGAGATGAAATGAATCTCATCATCTCTGTCTCCCTCCTACTCTGTTCTATCCTAACAGCACCTGATATCTAAGAATCTATATAACACTATTTGTTAACAATTGACACAGAAACACCTTGTCCTTTTAAGAACCCCTTATTTTAAAGATAAATAAAGGAGGACTGGTAGCAAAATGAGTACTCCAAGGTTACAAAATAACTAATGATGTAACTATGGACCAAAGTCTGTGTTTGAGCCCACTTGAGTACTTTTTCAGTTTCTCCACCCTGATGAAAGAAACAGGATTATTTCAGGTTCCAAAATCCAGATAGAACTGGCTTAACAAATATAAACTAAGATGGGCAGAATTCAAATCACACAATAAATAAAAAATCATTAATTGTCTATTAATGACTGCCTTGGGAATAAAACTTAAAGATAGAAATTTAATTTGGGTTAAAGTGCTTACTGTGGTGGGAGCATTGCAACTTTATCACATACCCCCAGTGGGTTTTCTTACTATGTTTTACTTGGTGAATTGAAATCCTACAATTTTCAAAGGCAGAATTATTTGTCCCTATGGTTTTTAATGTGAAGTAGGTATCATTAAGATGTCTAGAAGAAAAAAATCAAGTTCTTTATTTTCAAAGTGAATTTCTGACCTTAGAGAATATTTACACGAATGTATCCTGGCACAAATTAATATTATGGCACAACATTCCCATTGTTCTTTAAAGTAGGATAAGCTAAATTTTTCCCATTATTCTCATTAATTAGGTAATCATATAAAATCCAAATGAGAATTTTTCATATTTGTTACAAAAAGAGCACAAATTCCTATTTTGTATTTTAAGTTTAACCTGTCTTCTTCACATTGTTGTTTTGTATCAACACCTTCTAAACTGAAGCCTTCTAATTTGGTCTAATTGAAGCCATGACCACAATATGGGCAGTATATTTGTTCATAAAATTTAGGCACTGCATTAACTGTGTCTGAAAAACACAGAGGTAAAAGAGGCCTAAGCAGGAAGGGTACTTGTGCAAATTCCAGATGTGGACCCTCGAGGAGAGAATGTATCACCTGTAGGGTGTGTAGAGAGAAATTGGAGCCTTTGGCTTTTAGGAGGAAGGAAAAAAAGGTAAAAAGGCAAAGAGCAGAGACTAGAGGGACTGACTTTTGGGGCAAAGGAAGGAGAGGAGAATGATGGGCTAAGAGAATAGGCCCACGTGACCTGCTGGGAGAAGCCCCCTGAGGAGTGAGCTGGAGGTGGCAGGGAGCCATGGTGACGGGTAGAAGAGTGGCCGGTGTGGAGATTATGGCACTGAAGCAAGGTGGCATGCAGTGCTGGTACCTGGATATAGCCAGAGATTTGAAAAGCTGATTTGTGCTTCAGCAATTGTGGAAAAAATCTGAAGCAACTTGGAAAAAACGGAGCAGGGCAGAACTCTGGAAAGAGAAGTGAAGAGAATATGCCGGAGAAGGACTGGACTTTGCAGTGACTGCTTCAGGTTTGGAGGGGCAAAGGGCACCATCTTGGGCATGTGTCTTTGGGACTTTGGGGACTGAAAATGGTGACTGGAACAAGATAACTGGCCACTTGTGAATGTGAGAACTTTTCATTTTCCTGGTTAATTTCCCATGTTAATAAACCCTGTTGTTGAACTGCATTTGAGTGGCAACTGCTATGCACTGGTGAGATGGATCTGGTAAAAAAAAAAAGCTGGGTGGCAGACAGTATTTTAAAAGATTTTTTTCTCCTATGGCTTGCTAGTTGGCAGCTTCTGCCCATTTTCGACCTGATATCATAATGACCACAATGATTATTACATTTTATTTTAAATATATGATCATTTCAACCAAATAAATAGGAATTTATAAAATGTGATTAGATTTATAAGGACTGGGGAATGATGCAAAAATGTTTCTCTATACACTACTTAAGAAATGGTGTGTTACAAAACATTAACAAAACTTCAGTAAGAAATGTATATTTATATGACTAAAAGGTTAGAAGAAAAATGGTATTTTTAAAAGTAAATTTTAGAATATTTAGGCCAAATAAAAAATGTCTATTCTAATGCAAAACTAAGTCAATGACTTTTACTACTTGAATATGTGTGATTTTTTACTTTGAGATAAAACAAAGTAACTAATAGTTATGTTATATGGTCAAGGGGAATTTAGACAGCAGGCAGAATGAAGATGATTAATTAACTCACCTTAAAATAGTGAGAATTCTCTGGGTTATCTCAGTGAAGTTCCATGTAATCACACTGGTTATTTAGAGTGGTGGAGGAAATCAGAAAAGAATAGAATCAGAGATTTATGTTGCTGATTTTAAACACAGTCAAAAAATATAGATAAACTCTAGAACTGGAGAAAGACTGGAACAAGATTCTCCCCAAGAATTTCCAGAAGGAACACAGTCCTACTAACATTTTAGTTTTGTCTTATCAAAGCATGTTGGCCTTCTATTATAAAAGACAATACATTTATAATATTTTAAGCAACTAACTTTATGACAATTTGTTATAGAAGCAATAGGAAATGAATACAATTTTAACAAATTATTCTTACAATGAAATAGAGTTTATACATTGGCAATATTTATGAAAGTAGCTAATGTATCTGTCAAGGCTCAGCGGAGAAACAAAGTGTGTAGCTATAGATATAGATATGGATACCTATACATGTGCAAATAAAAAATGGATACAGATATTGTATAAGTAGATATTGATGTATGATATTTACTTTAGGAATTGGCACATGGTTTTATGTAGGTTGCAGGTTCTATGATCTGCCATCAATAAACAGGGGGACCAGGATAACTGGTGGTGTAATTCAGCCCAAGTCTTAAAACTTGAGAATTAACTTAAGAAATGAAGTTGCTAATAATGAAAATCATAGCCTAACTTTAAAATTCAGAAAACCAGATGTGTTACTATACAAAGGCAGAACGTAGATGTCTCAGCTCATGCAGAGAGAAAAGATTTGCCTTTTCTCTTTGTTCTATTACAGCCATTTGGCAACTTGGACAATGACAGCCCACCTTGGAGAAGGGGACCTTCTTTTTAGATCAACTTATTTAAGCACTAATCTTTACTGATGACATCCTCATAGAAACACTCAAATATGAAGTTAAGCCAGTTCTCTGGGCATCCCCTTAGCCCAGTAAGGTCAACACATGAAATAAAGCATCACAGGTAAAGTTTAATGATACTTGCAGCCTACTGTATATGAGTGAATGGTACCAAGGCAGGGAGGAATATACTCTGAGATTTAAAAAAAAAGAGCTTTAAAAAGTTTAGTGAAAAGTTTGCATTGCTCCATAACATGAAGTTTTGAAAGGAAATGTAACTTTAGAAGGTTGGAAAGTTCTCAAAAGATGTAATTATGACTGTATAATCCTATAGATTGAATTGTATGAAGCTACAGAAGGCATGCTTATCAAATATGTAGATGACATGAAGCCTGGCAAGAGAATGAACACATTGTATGTCAGAACCAGAACTGAAACAACAAAAAAAATCTTGTCAGTCTGTAGCAATGGGATGAATCTCTAAAAAAGATAGAAGTTAACAGGGATTAACATAAGATCCTACACTTGTGTCCAAAAACCCAACTGCCCAAATGCAGTTGGAAGTGATATAGCATAGCAGCATGTGATAAAATGACTGTCAGGTTTTAATAAACCAAAAAGTTAAAAGTTATTATAATGAAATAATAGACATGTTAAATTTTTTAAAGTTTTTTTTTCTATGATTGTTGGTCAGATCAGATAAGGTAATTTTCTGGCTTAGGATCATTATAGGAAAGAAATCAGTAAAGCAAGCATACTTATTTGCTATTGTCTAGCTGTAGATATACTAATATATAGTTGAAGACACTGTGGGTGTTTACTGTGAAGAAGAGACAACTCCAAATTAAGGAGATAAAGCTCTTTGTCAGTAACTGAAGGACTTCTATGATTGAAAGTTTTTGGTTTATTGTATGTAACAAAACTGAAAGATTAGAACTGAGATCACTAGTAGAAACCATGTGAAGGTAAGTTTCAAGTTGGTTTGAGGACATGACAGTTATTGTTGACAATTCAGATGGATTTAGGTGGGTTGCTTGAAGAGTAGACCCCCATCAATCAAGACATTCAGACACAAATTAAACCACGTGTAACTAGACACGGTAGAGAGTCTTGTAAAATTCACTGAAATAGTGAAAGAAAATATAGATCAGATTACCTTATGGTCTCTGATATCTTTATGAACTATGGTGCAAAATGGTTACTATGTCAAAATTATCTTATTCTGTGCTGGAGCAAGATTCATTTAGTGTTTAAACCTTGTCAATAAACTACATTACATCAAGCTCCTGATTAATGAAATATAACTGATCATCTTTGCATGAAATGAATTGGAAATATTGAGTTTCAGGTATCTTGAAAAATTTATTTTTCTCATTAAAACTTCTGTTATTGTTGGCATTAATAAAAATGAAATCCTTGAATTCATGAAGAGCTGGGTTCTAGAAGCACTGAATGCAACTTGCTGTTTAATTCCAGAGGAAAAGTAGCTAACTAAATGGCAAATATTCTCTCTTCGTTATAATAGTAAATGATTCTCTCACACATGCCAAATTCTCATTTCAGAATTCCAGGTGCTGCCCCTTCTATTGAACTATCAAAAGCATCCAGCAGTGAAGATCTCAATGGTCAGTCACAGTGACACACCCTGGGTTCTTAAAGCTTTTCTAAACTAGCTAGGCTGGGGGAAAACTTTGTTGACATTCTTCTATCTATGTATTCGCTTTCACCTTTCAAGTATCCTCGCTCTTCTCTAAGTTACCACTTTCATCTCTCTCTTTCTACTCTTTTCATTCTATTGCTCCTTACTTAAATTGCTTAAAAACTCTTCTATTCCAAGATAACAGAAAAAAACCTTTTTCCAAATATCAAAAGAAAAAGAATAAAGGAAGAGGGCAACGAAAGAGGAAAGGGATGCTTTCAATTTTGAGTCAGAGGTTTCCTAGAAAAATTCTAAGCTAAACTGTCTCTGAAAGTACAGGTGAGACTATTAGAGATTAAATTTACAGAAATGTATATAGAAAAAATAAAACTGAGATAGGATATAAGTAGAAGAAGTGAGAAACCACTTAAGAGGCTAAATTTGTGAAATGATAAGTTTTCTTTTAATAGTTGTATGGTTAATTTGAGTGCAGTATGGCTAGGCCATGGTACCTGACTTTCAGGCAAACTCCAGTCTAATATGTCAAAACTGCAGTATGGTGGCCTGCTCTAGAGAATTCAGACTTGCCAGCTTCCACAGAGCACAAGTTCAATTTTTAGAATAATCGTTCTCTGGGCAGGTATACCTAGACGATAAGGACACAGATGATGAAAGAGACAGAAAATACATAGATGGATTATAGGTGAAAATAAATACATATATTTAGAGATTATATAAAAATATCTATGTTATGTGTTCTTTTCTCTGGGTACTCTGATTAATAGAACCATGATTATGTACAATCTATCTTTTCTCCTAGTCACTCAATTTTCTCTTCCTATTTTTATCCTTGAAATTTGCCTTTTTTTGGATAAGGCCTAAATACTCTGCATCATGCCACTTTTGCCACTCTTCTTACTCAATTGCCATGTACATGTATCATTACATTGCTTTGATGTAATGATATTAGAAAATCTGCATTTTGAGGAGCCACTAACTCATTTATGTTCATATTTTCCTATTGGTAAGATGAAAACTGGGGTCAGATGTATGAAAGATTTACCCAGGAATCTTGGCTATTTCAAGGATCACATGAAATAATACATGTGAAATGCCTTTTCAGACAAAAATCTTACCAGACTTTTTTCTTTTTTCCTGCCTTTATTTTTAAGCACACATGTATGACACCCACCTCACCAAAAACCTATCCTAGAGCACAGGATGCAAATGTATGCAGCACATTTCAAGATACTGTCTATGGTCCTTACATTGTAGAAACGCACAAATTTATCTAATGCAAGGAGAGTGGGACCTGAGGGAAAATGCTTTAAGTGATTTGTAAATGATGAGTGTGTTATACAGATATAAGAGAAAGTAATTTAATGGTGTCTAGAAAAATTCAGATTGATTTTTGTAAGACGTAGAATATGTGTTGGCATTTAACAGAGAATAAAAATTCAATTGACAATTTTCCGAGGATAGGACATTCTAAACAATTATAAGAATAGCTAACATCAATTTATTTCTGATTATATATGACTCCAGAGTGCTATATACTATGACAGAAATTATACACCCATAATACCATTTAATTTTTATAACATGTCCATAAGAGACATACTATTAAAAATCCATTTTATAGATATGCAGGAACTGAGGTCAAGCTCAACAGATCAAAAACCTGAATTAAGAATGTCAGCCTTCAAAGGTTCTTAACTACTTTGCATTAGTTTCTTAAATCAAAAATTAGTAAATCAACCTTTAAAATTGAAAATGTGTTATGTGTTTTCAGTGTGACTAAAACAGGAAAAGCAGGATGATTAGATTTCAAACCTAAGGTAATATGAAAGAACAATTGTTCAAAAATATACCTCCTGGTGAAATAATCTAAAGTTTTGATTTGAAGAGTAAAAATAATACCAGTAAGTGACTGAGCTAATATAAAGTAACTAAAGAAATCTTTCAGGGTATAAGTTTCTCTATTTAGAAAAATCAGTGAACTCTCGAAGTGCTTATATTGACCCGCAAAGTATCTACCCAGGTTTGATGGTTTAGAACTTATATTTTGTTGTTCTAGGTAAGATGGGGACAGACAGGAAAGTATCTTAGACTTGAACAGTAGTGCAAAAGATAGATGAGTTATCTCTGAATGATGTAAAACACCTAAAGAATCATGTTCTTAATAAATGAATAACAATATTGGCAATTAAACTAGTGAAAAAATTGATAGGGAGAGATATTTTTCTTAATTTTGACCTTGGGCATAATAGAGAATAGAGAGAAAAAGAGAAAAATTATCTTTTGAAAATTCCTTATCACAAACATATACTCATGGTTTTGTAGCTAGAAAGCAAACATTTCTAACAATTTGAAAACCCTAAAAGGTGGTAGAGAAGAAGACAAGAAGTGATATGGTTTTATTCAGAAATATGCAATAACCAAAACATAGCTCCCTTGCAGGGAATCCTTTATCAAGAACTTCATTCTAACTTTTCATCAAAATACTTGACTTACAACTGAAAAAGTACCATGAATTCCATGAGACAAATAACTGAACAACCACTAAGAGAAAAAACAATGGATGTCATTAAGTTCAAAAGTAAGTGAAACATTAAAATGAATATGGATTTTAATGTAATGATTATTGCATGTCCAAGACAGTATAATTTTAAGCTGTTTAAAATTAAAACATCATCCTTTTTTGTTTGTTTTATGAACATTCTATTATCCAGTTTTTAGAGAAGAAACAGTATGGAAGTTTATCAAAATATTAAAAATAGATACAGCAATTCAGTTCCTAAATATCTATCCAAAGGGCACAAAAACACTAATTCAAAAGGATGTATGAATTCTTATGCTCATTGTTGCACTATTCACAATAGCCAAGTTATAGAAACAGTATAACGGTCCAGTGACATGTGAGTAAATTTCAACATGAATAGAACTGGAGTAAACTAAGTAAAAGGAGAACCCTAATTACCAGATGGCTTCACTCATGGGAATATAGGAGAAACGAAACAAAAAGTCAGACAACGCTAAGCCAAACAGAAACTCTAAAAGTCTGACAATAAAACTGAGGCCATGAAAGGGGGTGAGAAGCATGAAGAAGAAAGGGGAGAGGAGCAGAGCAGAATTTGGTGGAGTATTATAAGTGTTTGGTGGTGGTCATGATATGATGCATAGAACAGTGAGGAGCAAACTCTGAGCCATGTTGGCACACATAGCCAAGTGGGTGGTAGAAGATGGAGCTTTCCATACTCTGCACCTCCAATTGAGTTTGATGGAGCAAAGGACCAGAGCTCAAACTTTTGGCATTGAAACTACTGAGGCTTTTGCCCTTAAACTGCTAATGAGAAGAGGGTGTCTATGGAGCTGTCAATTTTCCATGTATGCTTTTGACTTTGGCCTCAGTCAAACACTGCTGCTCAGCAGATCCTGAGCTCAGAAATATAATGGAAATTGTTCCAGGTGTTTCCAGGAAGTGCAGTTACTGAAAACTAATTTGGAATTTCATGCTTTTGATTAAAACATGAATATTTTTGAGGTTGTACTCTTGAATGTAATGTTGTTGTTATTGTTGTTGTTGCTGTTGTTGCACAGAGGAGGCAGCCTGAAGAAAACTGCTTAAGTTTTTCAACATCAATAGAAGTTGTGGGGAAAAAAAAAGGTTTTGAAGGTTAAGAATTTCTATTATGGAATAAGTTAAGATTTGGTGGAGGAAAAATGGTTACTTTTTCAATTAGGTTTGAGATTATGAGAAGGGTCTAATTAATTCTATTAATATTGTGCTGGAGGAAGCTAGTCCAAGTTTTGCTATCGTAAATTGTCACTGTTGGAAAATGAGATGGTGTTTTCTCTAATGCTTATGATTATACTTCCCAGAAATCTAACATAGAAATAGTTAGCAGTCATTTGTTTGATAGTCTAGGTGAAATTTTATGGACTCTCGGGAGAGTTACTGAGATACTCCGTAAAATTTTCCTTTTCCTTATGGAAGAATCTAGACATATTTAACCTGTTTGGTATTTGATAAATGTGAATTTAATGGGAGTATTGTTGCTTGAGAGAAATGGTTCAGCTTACCATATTCATGAATATTAATATTGGTCTTCTCAAAATTATTATATGAAACTTCTAGCAGCTGACATATTTTGATAAAATATTACATGTCAATTTTTGTTGTTTTGGAACACTATACATTATATGCTGAGCAAATTTCCTTGCCAACTATTTTATTATCAGATTTTTATTTTTAGTTATTTCATAGTTTTAACATTTACAGAAATTGCTTCTGCAGAAATTTCAGGAGAAATAATTTGACAATATTTTTAAGACCCATATTATCTCAAGAATGAGAGTATTTTTACATAGAATTGAATTATCTTAATATTTTTATTTGTTATATTACAGTATTTTTATTGCAAATAAAATATTCTTTTTTTGACTGACTGAGTTTTGCAGCAACAATTGATTTGTATTTTGTGAGCAGAAATAAACTGTATTTGCATTTTCTCCCTCCTTGATATCATGATATGAAAAAAATGATGATGTTCATTTTTATTGCAACAATGTGTATATTTTTGCCAAGTTTCAAAGATAGACTTGTTCTTTAAGTATAGAATTGGAAATATGACTACATCACCGAGATTTCCATAGGAATATCACAGTTAAGATCTGGGAATTGAGATTGAGCAAAGAAGGAAAGAGCCTACTACCTTGCCTGTCAGGTTCCAGAGACCTCCAAGGAGAACAGGGAGGCTTATTTTTGTTGGCACTCTGGGACACCCCAGCAATAAAACCCTTGGGACTCTCATGAAGAGGAAATTTGACAAAATGTACCGATGCTACAGATAGAGTCTGGTGATAAAATCCTGTGGAATGACTCCCGAGGATTAGATTGGTTAAATATTAATATTGAGGGCCCTAATCTAAGAACCCTTATGGAACATCCCAGCAAATCAAATTCTGCTAGGTTATTTTGTCCTATACTTTTATTAAAAAGTAAATCAAATAGATTGGAATTGAATTCAATTTATGAGCACATTTCACTGTACTGCTTGGAAGACCTGGGATATAGCTGGAGAGAGAAGACTTTTAGAGTAGACTTTCAACCATTTTTGAGACCTTTCTCCCTTTTTGCCTTAGATTGATTGACTATTTTCCAAAAATAGATTGATTGACCTTATCACACTGGCTACACATGGACAATTACTTATGACTCTTATTTCTCGAGAATACATTGCATCATTGGTGATACCTATCTTCTGATACCTCACCCCTACACCAAATTTTTCATCACCATCGAAATGATAACAAAATTGAAAGTGGGAAAATAAAAGAGGAATAGTGAGTACTAACCTCTGAGTCAATGAATGATCCTCATAGCCAACTTCATAGTAGAAAGTGGAGCTTTCTAGCCTCTAGTCCATGACAACAATTTGATGATAAAAGGTGCTTTGCAGACTCCACCTCTTGCTCTTGAGTGCTTTATGGAAAAAGTACAGACTTTTGGGAGTCAACTGCTGCCACTTGGCAGTTAAACTACTAAAACATCTGTATTTATGTGACTGGGGCTTCAACAGATAAGCTGCTGGTAAAAAGGGTTGTCTGTGGTGAAGATTCTAGCTTCCTGTATATGGTTTCCAAATTGGACCTTGGTTTTGTTCAGGGGGCACTGTACACAGGCAGAAAAACATCTGATCTGTTGCGATACTCTAAATTCACTCTCTCATTTCCCTTTTTTCTCCCTTTGTAAATACCTCCCCCCCCCCCGTTACTGTTCTTTCTCCTTGTTTGTGTGGTTGTATGTTTTTAACGGTCATGTCCTATGTTTTTTTAATTATTATTACTTTAATAAAGTAACACCATTTTACATATTTATTAATATTTTGAGAATATAGGATTTCTCACTTTAGGTGTGGCTATTGTCACTCTCCCACTGTGAAAGCACCCTTAGTCTTCCACCATAATTTATTGTTTTCTCCCACTTCTCCCTTCCCATTTACTTTTTATCCCTATCCCCTTCTTGATACCTCAGATCTAAGATTAACTCTTGAGGATTGATTTTAAAGTTTGTTTTTGACCTTTTGTTATTTACTTTATACTTCACATATAAACTATATAATCTAGCATTACTCTTTCTTCTTTTGGTTTACTTCACTTGGCACAATTTCTTCAAGCTTCATCTGTGTTACTACAATGGGATGAATTCATCTTTTTTGACAAGTTATGTTCAATTGTTTATACATATAACACATCTTCTTGATCAACTCATCTATTTTGAAGCATATAGTTATCACCAAATCTTGGTTAATTGCAAATAGTGCTGCTAGAAACAGATTTCCTTTTGAATTAGTGTTTTTGTATTTTTGGAGTAGATATTTAGGGATGGGATTGTTGGACCTTACAGCATATGCACTTTTAGTCTTTTGAGAAACCTCTGAACTTCTTTCTACAGGACCTGTACCAGTCTACACTCTCATCAATAATATAAAAATTACATGAACAAACTAATGTAAACAAGATATAAGTTCAGGAGAGTAACAGACTACAAGATCAATACACAAAATCAGTTGCCTACCTATATGGAAAAAAACAGCCTAGAGAAAAAGAAATCAAGAAATCCATTCCAGTTACAATTGGACCAAAATAATATAAATACCCAGGATAAATATAACAAGAGAAATAAAGGATTTCTACAAAAAAAAAAAATGTAAAACATTGTGAAAAGAGCCTGAGGAAAACACAAATAACTGGGAAGATATTTCTTACTCATGGATTAGAAAAATCGACATTACCAAAATTACCCTCTCACTCAAAACAATTTAGAATTTCAATGCAATCCCAATAGATATTTCAATGGCATTCTTCAAAGAAATGGAATAAATATTACTGAAATTTATATGAAATCACAAGGATCCCAAATAGCTAAAACTATCCTCACTAAAAAGGGGGAAAATAGTTGTATTACACTTTCAAACATCAAACTATACTGTAAGTTCATACTAATAAAAACAGCATGCTACTGGAACAAAAGCAGACGTGGAGACTAATGGAATAGAATTGAGAGCCCAGAAATATAAACCCACATATTTATGGGCAACTAATATATGAAAAATGAGCAAAGACTATAGACTGGAACAAGGAAAAACTCCTCAGTAAATGGTATTAGGGAAATTGGACAACTATATGCAGAAGAATGAAACCAGACCACAGTGCCACACCAGACATAAATATCAACCCTAAAATGGGTAAATGTTTAGATTTAAGGCCTAAACCCATAAAATACATAGAAGAAAATAATGGGTAAAGCATTTCATAATGTGAGCTTTGCTGATGTTTTTAGGGATTTATCCCCAAAAGCAAGGAAAACAAAAGAGATCATAAAAAACTAGGACAACATAAAACTAAAAAAACTTCTCTAAAATGTGAGAAACCATAACTAAAATGAAGACATTTTCCTGAATGTGGAAAAATGTTTGCAGACAACACATCTCACAAGGGACTGATATCAAAGATATGAAACTCCATACAAACAAAGCAAATAACTCAATAAAGAAATGGGCAGAAGAACTAAGTAGACATTTCTCCAAAGAAGACATTCAAACAGCAAACAAGCACATGAAATAGTGTGGACCATCACTTTTTTGTTAGGGAAATATAAATCAAGTGCACAATGAGATGCCTTTTTACATCTTTGAGAATAGCCTATATTAAAAAGATCAGAACCAAGATGTGATGAGAATGTGAGAAAAGAAAGACCTTCTAAAAAGTCATGGGAATGTGGACTGGTCTAACCACTATATTGTAAGCAGCGTGGGTATGTCAACACATTAAAATTCCATATGACCCAACAATTCCACTCCTAGGCATCTACCCCAAAAATTCAAAAGCACTAATTTTAAAGGAAACCTGAGCTATTATCTTTACTGCAGTGCTATTAAGCAAGTTCAATTCTAGAAACAAACTATATGTCTCCAAAGAGTTGAGAGCATCAAGAAAATGTAGCATATATTCACAGTGGAATTTTATTGAACAGTTATAAAAGATAACCTCATGCCACTTTTAGTAACATGGATGGAGTTGGAAGGGATAAGGTCCAGTGAAATAAATCAGAAGAAAAATTATCAATAGTTAATTTTGTTGCTAATGTGTGGGATATAGTCTGACTAACAGATTATAACAAGCTTAAAAACTACTCTCCAAAGCTGAATGGAGAACTGAAGCATTCAGTGAGAAGGGATAGGGGGTGGGGGTGGAGTAAAGTCAAAAAGGGAATGAAGCACAATGGTCTATGGTGGTGAAAAATGGTGACTTGGTGGTGGGTGTACTATGGTGGCAATTCTTGATGGGACTATCTAAACATTTAAAACATCAACACAAAGTGAACTGAAAGTTAAAAAAATTAATTAAAAAATTAAGAGCAAAGTATATACTTGGATAAAATGTTTGCAAACCACATATTTAGCTAACACTCATATTCAAAATAAATAAAAGTTAATGGTATGATGCAGCCATGAAGTGAGCAAGGATGATCATGGGGGTGGATCCTTTAGTTCACTTGAGAATATAAAACAACCTAGAAGCAGACACATGATGTGAGAAAACAATGACAAGATTTATCTCCATAAGAGGTGAGTAAAGGGAGATTTCAGAGACAGAACCAGAAAGAGAATTCATCGTGAACACAATGCCAATTGTTATCTTTCCTACACCTGTCTTTGTCTGCTGACCAGAGAGTGAGGTCCAAGTCAGAGCTGCACTTGACCAATTGGTGATTTGTCCACAGACACTCTTTGTCTGCAGGAACCATCTTCCAAAGCACAAGCCAGTTTAACTGATAGAAGCTGAACTGCTGAAAAATCAGCCCTGCCACTCTTTTCCATAAGCTTCACAGAACACCAGTGCTGGGAGTTCCGCAAGCCTCCTTCTGTCCTTGAGTTAGCTAACAGCTGCACCCACTGACATGGAGGCTGTACCTCATAGTTTCTCTTCCATAGTTAACTCTTGAAACTCAAAAGTAATAAAAGTGCACTTAAAAGTGATTTAAAAGTGTACTTGATTTTGATTTAAAAGTGTACTTGAATCAAAGTTAATACAAAGATGGTAAATAAGCACATTAGTCATTAAGAGAAATGCAAATTAAAATCACTATGAAATTCCATATACTTATTAACAGCACTGAAATTAAGTGCTAGTGAGTATGTGAAATAGCTGAAACTGTCATTTGTTGGTTTGAATGAAAATGGTATAGGTACTCAGGCAGAGCTCAGCAATTTTATGTAAAGTTAGAACAATATATATCACTTATGGATTTTAGCCTCACTCTTGGATTTTTTTATATAGTAGAGTGAATACTTATGTTCAAAATTATGCATGAATATTAATAGCATCTCTACTTACAACAAATGAGAACAGCACAAATTCTTGCATGGGTGAATGGTTAACACCCTGTGAAACCTCCAAATTATAGTATAATAAAAAGGAGTGATTGACACACACACACACTGAAGTGGAAGACTTTCAGATACTTTATGCTCAAGGAAAGAAGCAAAAGCTTGCATAATCTAGGCTGTCTCTTGTAGGACACTCTCAAAATCTATAGCAATGTGGAACAATTCAATGATTGCTAGGCAATGGGGTGGTCGAAGAGTCTGCCCACAAAGGAAGAAAGCTAGAGAGAGACTTTGCATTTTGCTACTGTTCTGTACCTATTGTGCTGTTATGCATATCAATCTATGTGGCAAAAGCCACTCCATGTTAGCTTAAAATAATATGGAAAACAAATAAAGTCAAAATATAACTCCTTCATAAGATAAATCAAATTGATCAAGATGTAAAGAAAGTACAAAAATATCAACAAATTAATGGTGAAATTAAGGATGGTGTAGAGATTTAAATTCTAAGATACTTTGAGCAATTGTACACTGATGTAGTTAAAAAACTTCAGTGACATGAACACTTTTGGGGAAAATATATACAACAAAACTGATTACAACTTTTTTTGAGAAAAAATGCAAGAAGTGAGTCAGTAACTTAAAATAATTGCATATAAGCAAGTTATAAAGGAATTTTATTAAAATTCTTTCAGTGATAATATGAGGTAAAATACCTCACAAGATGCTTTGTACATAATATTATAAACTTGAAAGCATTGAGAGGACATATGAAAAAAGAAAATTAAAGTGGTATCATTTGTGTACATATGATGTAAATTAACTGAACCTAATGACATATGGATATACACTATAAATTGTGTTGACTTTGGAAATGCAAAGTTAGGTTAATATAGTTAAATTATTAACTATATTTTATTATATTAAAAGCAAAGGAGAAAAATTATATAATTATCTCATTTGACAATACAAATTGATAATTTAATTAAATATTTATGAGAAAATATAATTGCTAGGGAATAAATAGAATTAAATATACTTAAGATAAAATATGTACATGGAAACACCTATAATAAACATGGTATTCAATGAGAAAATACAAAAATGTTTTTAAAAGTTTTTTTGAAATATCATGTATTATATTCAGCCTTTCTAATGAAAATACAAGTCAGCTCAAATAGACAAGGAAAAGTGAAATTTTCTGCTTATTTTAATAATAGCCAGAAGATATAACTTCACAAAGTAATAATTGAAGCTGCACTTTTAAAAGAATAATGTACTTATTAATCTGCTCATTCATTTAACGTAAACATATAACTCTATGGTACATGTGAAAGTGAATGGAGAAGCGTTCCATGTTTGTGAAGACCTTAACATCATGAAAATGTTCACTCTCTTCCAAATTGATCCATAAATACAATATAATGGAATTTACAATACCTGTAGAGTGGCTTGACACTCTCTACATTCCTGTTTATTTTGGATGACTTAATTACCAATGCACAGCAATAAGACTTTGTCTGTTTTGAGCTTCTGTCAGTTCTTCCTCTGTATTACTGTGCACATAGAGGTTCAGGATTTGCAAATGTATTACTGTGTAATTGCAAATGTATTGCTATATTATTGTGCACATAGAGGTTCAGCTTTGCAAATGTAACATTGCATGGATATCCTAATTAATGATCCCTGACTTTGTTGGGATAAAATCATTAAATGCATTTATGCAGTTTCTCATAGATTTTTATTTTAGATTTCCCAGTTCAGTCTTTGTCAGTTTGGATTTCCAAGTGTTTTCTTTTGGGTCTGAGTTGACTGCAGTATGTATAGATTCTTCTATCCATTACTCCAATGTCTTCAAGCAAGTCTCTTCAATTTGTATCACTTACTTGTAAATTTTACTTGTAAATTTTGACTTGTTAATACTTGAAGAACAACATTTGCTTTAAACTTTCAAACATATTATCCAGATGTAAATAATTCTTTCACTTTTGATATGGTTAATCTAAGTATTTTCTCATTTTTAATTTACTGATAAATTTTACACAAACAAGTCTTCTTTATTCATGTTTAAAGAGTGTAAACTCTTAGATATATTTCTTATCTTTACTGACTTATATTTATGTTCTATGTCTTGATCTTTATATTTCATAAGAGTTTTTTCTACAATTTCGCTTTGGATGACTTGATATGTTGAGATATTTTTTTATTTTTCTCCTAAATTTTTAAGTAGATATTAATTTTTTATTTTTCTTTACTTTTTTTCCTTGATTACTTTTGGACATAAATGCAATCAAAGAGTTATGCTGGGGTAATTCTTCATAAGTTTTGATCTGTAAGCTTTAAATTGGAATTAGTAATTTCTAAAGATTCAGTTATTGTTATCTTTATATACCCATTGGCAATATTATGGAGATTTGACTTTCTGGCTTGATTGTTTCAGGGCACAGGTGAACAAAGCTTAGGTTGACTATACTAAGGTTTGGTTGCTGGCCTTTCATTAGAATTCATAGTTTCCTTTCAGAAAGATAGAAGGGGAAGAAAAAAGAAAAAGCTTTTGTGGTGTGAAGTGATTGACAATATTCACCTTCCCAAAAGAGAGGGAGGAAAAATACGAAGGGATAGGTACACCTGTATGAAGAAAGGAGGGATTAGTCATTTTTGGAAGAAGATGAGGGCTCAGTCATTGTGGCCAAGGTGTCATGGGGCCTACGGGCATCAGCCTCAACTGGTGAGAGACTTAGGATTTGGGGGTAGCCATGGAGCTGGTCTTGGGGAATGGCACTGAGCTGCGACAGGACAGAAAAGCATAGAGGCAATAAGGTTTTATTGTATGTGCTAAAGGAGTCTAAAGAGTTTGGGGATTTGAACTTTATGTTGGAGCTTGTTTTATACAGTTTGATTCAGATGTCTTTGGAGAGGCCATGAGCACAACTTGAGCAAATGAACCTAATGTTGGTTCCTGTACGTTGGAACTTTTCTACTGCCTAAAGTTGAGATGGAAGCTGAAAGAGAATACCGTGTCTTGGACCATATGTTTGGAGGAAGTTGAAACAGATACCAAAGGAGAAAAGAAAGGAATGCCCTGCTTTTGGATCATGTGCTTGTGAACTCAGATTGATTGTGTTAGGGGCTGTGATGAAATTGTGGGGATGTGGCCCCCAGTACTGGTAGTGCTGCATTAAAACAGCAGTTATCCGTTCATTTTGGGTGCAGACTTGGAAAAGGAAAGTCAAGTGTCCTCGTGATAGGATTAGTATCAGGAGATTAAGGAGGAGACTAGGACAAAACACGTGGCGAGGAGAGAGAAGAGAACAGAAAGAGCAGAGGAGCAACAGGAACTGACAGCTTACAGGTGGGGGATTAAGTAGGGCCCCGCCTGGGCTGCTTGTATCCTGGGAAAGCATGTTGTGGAGAAACTTGTAACTTGTATAGGCTGACTTGGAAATTTAGTACTTGAGAACTTGGTTTCACTTTGAAACTGCAAAGCTTGGAAATCTTCTAAAGAACTGAAGAGAATTTGCTGTGTTGCTGTTTTCAACGTGAGACATCTGAAGTGCTTGCTGTTGCTCTATCACATGAGTCTTGCTGGTTTTCAGGCCACTTTGAAGTTGGAGCTGAAAGAATACTGGAGCTGTGCCTTTTGGAGGAAAATTGATGATGCCATCCTGGTTTTCTCATTGGATTTGAATCTTTCACTTTGGAAGAAGGAGCGGGGATGCCATCTTTGTGGAATGTGGTGATGGCAGGTTGAGAGATGAGCTTTAGATAAAATGAAAACCTTCTATGAAAGGAAAACCTTTTATCTATCTAGCCCCCTCTGGCACACTAGAGGGTGGGCAACAGCACATCTCTCATCTGTAACCCATCTTCCTAACCTGTTTGGAATGTCCCAAAGGACATATGACCTATTAGTAATGACTGTTATCTCCAAAGGTAAATTCTCCTGTTAGCACATGTATCCCTGAGGTATGTCACATATGCTTTGGAATCAGGTTGCTACTTCCTCATTAGCTCATTGTGATAATTTCTCTGTTAGGGCATATATGAGGCTTCTTAACTTCATTAAAGTTGGACCTGGATATGCTTCCTAGGATCCCCGTTCTGTGGGATTGCCTCATAGATCACTATCAATCTCTTCTGTCTCATTTCTTCTTCTTTCCCACATGCGACTCCTAACAATCTTGATGTCTACATTTGACTTAGAGTGGAGCTATGTCTTTGGAAAAAGAAGTAATGTTGCCATCTTGGCTTCTTCTTCTAGTTTAAAGGTAAGGCAGCCACCATTTTGTGGACGCACAAGGCTCCTGCAGCCGTGTGCTCTTTGAACTAGAGACTGGACTGTGTGGTAAGATTACCAAAGGGGTTTCTTGTACTCTCAGTTGCTTATGTTTGTCTTTTAATAAGTAAATCTGTTTTTTCCAGGTTTTTGTGGTCTAGCTACTCATATGCGTGGGCTGGGACAAACCTGGTATGAGGCTTGTTTTAAAAGGCCAGCTGTTCCCCTTTGTAAGTTTGATCAAACATTCTTTTTTGTCTGTTTTCCTACCCAATATCAATTGGACATGTGGTGAAGTGACCAGAGATTAAAGGATATGATTTTGGATATGTAGTGGGGTAACCAGTGTTTTACATGCTTATTTTTGTAGTACATATTTAGGTAATCACTTCCTTAACTTAGCAGTAAATAATTCAATCACTTTAAGAGTTTGATCTGACTTTGGGATTTGGGATGGGACTTTGGGATTTGGGATTTTGGGATTTTGGGATTTGGGATACAGCAAGGATGATGGGAGGCTAAAAAATAGTCCTGAAGTATATGGGGGAGGGCAGTGGGGTTAAGGGGGTAAGGGGTGGCAAGAAACAGGTCTAGGAATAAGTTTTGATTTTCTTTTTTAGTTTGAAATGAAAGGGACCCAGGGCAAGCAGCAGGTATCTAAATGACAAAGGTAGCTTGTGAGTGGAAGCTTAAGCATTAATAAAGACTTTTACCGCTTTGTATCAGATTAAAAGGTAAAAGTTTTTTTTTTTTTTCAGGTTTAAAAAGTCAGTAAAAGGATTTTTAGTAAAGTATTGCTCTCCCCTTCATGATAACAATTTTACATTGTAGCTCTTTTGGACCCATTTATTTCAATTCAATTTAAATTTTTAAAGAACTTTATTATTATGTGTTGTTATTTGTGATTGCTATGTATCTGTATCTGAAATTTATTGTTAGCAATATTGTTAGCAATAGGTTTTAAATTTTTATTCAGGCTTTCTTTTGGCTTATACAGTATGAATTTTTTAATAATAGGAAAGATATCATTCCTTGGAAATAAGGCATACTCCCTGTTTTGTAATCTAAAAATAGGTGTATTTGTTTTATCTTATTCACTGTGTCCATAGTTAACATGCTTATGTTTATTTTTATTATATAATTGTATTTATTTTTCCTCAGAGGAAGAAACCAATATTTTGTTTCTAATGATCAAGCTTCTTCTCCCACAGGTGGTGTAATATTATCTGTTCTTTTGTTTTATTTTTCTGTTAAGAACTATAGAGAAAATTTTCCCAGTCAATCTGACTCTCCCATATGCTGGAAGCTGGGATGTTTGGCTGAGATTTCTGAGGGGCAACTGTGAAGCCTACTCAGTCCTTCCTTTGGCTTTGGAAGCTTCCCTAAGAGATGTGAACTTGAATAGCACAGAGGGACTGAAGCCGGCAAACCATTTACTTCCCAGATCAGTCATAAGACCTGGGAAGGTTTTTTCCTCCTGTCCTGGGATGAGCAGAGAGCTAATAAATGGGGTATGTGAAGTTTTTATGTGTTTCTACTCTTTAGTTCAGACTCAATGTGGTTTTTAAGACATCAGTAAGCATAATCTTAAGTGTGTTTGTATCCTGCTTAATGTTTGCACATAGTATGTACTCAAGTTATCAAAAAATGAGTTAGATCCATATTAAACTACACTGTACTACAGTTCTAGGACCATTTAATATGGACCATTTAATATGAATCATAAGTGGGTAATCATTATTTTCCATTCCATTTCATTATTATTCAAGAATAATGCTAGTCCCCTGTGAATCAATTACAAGCCACATATTTTACAGATGCAATGCTAATATTTTTTTGTGTCATGCTAGTTGTATATTTTAATGGATAAAATATGTTATTTTACAATGGATTCCTCAAAACTCTAGAGAAACTTAACATTATTTAAATCAATAGTCTCTTATTTTCTGATATTTTCTGACAGTTTAAAATTTCCTAAAACCTTTGCATAGGATATAAAGATGTTAACAGAATTATTTTACACTACAGTTTTATTTTATAATTGCCATAAGTTACCTTTTTTAATAGCTCATCTTACACCAAATTGTAGAAATTATCCTCCACACCTAAGCTCTTTGAGCACCATGTTTATTCAGGTTTGACACATACTCTGGGACTTAAGTTTCTTCTGTGAAACCAGGATTTGAAGACCTTACAATGGCCTAAGGGTTGACAAATCAGACTAAACATTCTGTGAGATTATTCCTGAAGCTGCTGAGTGGCCTGGGTTAAAGGACTGGTCTAATTCTGGTCAGCACTTCCCTTCTGAGACCAGAGCTCCTGTCCTTGATTGAGCAATATCATTACAACTATAATAAAACCTGTCCTTTCAGTGCTAGCCATTGTTAGCTGGCTTCCTTGAGCTCTGTGTTACCTCTGTGAGGAAATGGGTGCTATTAACAGCACTGCTAAGGATGTTTTAACATTAGAATGCTAAGTGGTTCTTGGTGACCTAAAAGAAGTTTTCTTTGTTATTGGGGAAACTCATTTACTAGAAATAGATCTAGGAAAACTAAGCATTTCCATGGCAAATACCTTTAGGTACTTTCTCCCCTCTCACTAAGCATCTTATCCCTCCCTGCTCAGAGATCCCAGTAGCTGCAATGCAAAGGACTTTAGGGAGGGGTTTTGTTTGTTTGTTTGTTTTATTTCTTTTATGGCCACCTTGATGACTTAGCTTCTGTCTACTACTAACACCAACCCACTAGAGGTACTTCAAGTGAAATGCATGTTCTTGATTGCATGGTGACCATCACAATTTTTTTATTGTATTGAATATTTGTCTTTTTCTTTTCAAACCTTTTAGATAAAGGAAATTTAGTTTCTGGTTTGGGGACCCTGGAGAAGACTTTTTCAATCTGCTTGGAGGACCTGTGGAGGCTGTACCCATGGTTTGTGTTTAGACTGTTCCCTCTGCACCCACACTGCCACTCGGCCCAGGTTATGTTCCAGTGGGGTGATCTGGGTATAGGCCACTACTCTTCTCCTTATACTCCTTTTATGCTGTTATAACCAGGAGGCCAAGAGTACAAAAATGCTTGTATTCAATTTTCACTTTTGTCTTCACACTCACACAGACACACACACATAGAAACACTAGTTTGCTCAGAAGCTTTGGCAATAACTTTTACGTACACTTCCCACTCACACCCACTGTGTGATCATGTCCTCTTGACACTTTACAACAAGTATCTCTTGATTTCATCACTTTTCTCAACATGGTGTCATGACCATGCTTCAGACCTCCACAAACTCTTTTTTGAATCTCTGCAGCAATAGCCCAACTTCTCTCCTTCTTTCCAATCTTCCCTTTAAACTGTCTTCTAACTGAGGGACTCATCCTTCAGGGAAAAGGCAAGGTGAATCATTAGATATGTGGAAAAAATATTCAAACTTCTATTTATCATATCTTGTGCTTCAAAATTCATAGCTGTTATTAAATATTTTATGCAGTAATAATATAAGTATATAATTTATGACAAATAAGTTTAATATATTGAATACTAACAAATAAATTTAATATGTTGAATACTTCCAAGTAATACTGTTCCTCTGTTAATGGACTCTGGGTTGTTTCTACCTTATAAGCAAGTTTTTATGTGGGCACATGTATTTATTTCTTAAGTTATATACTCAGTAATAGAATTTCTAGGAAATGTGGTCAGTATATGATTAATTAAACAATTAGACTTTTTAAAAAATCATTTTATATCTCCATTTGCTATTAAGGTTACAGCTTTTCTATATCTTGACCAGCACTTATACCCTGTTATTTTTTCATTCTAGTCATTCTGTGGGAGTAAAGAGTTATCTCATTGTGACTTTAATTTCCAATTCTCTGGTAACTGTCATATTTTCATGTCTTTTTAAAATTTCTATGAAGATATACTCATTTTTTAAATTGGACTAATAATCATTGAGTTGCAAAAACTCTTCATGTATTCCATATACAAAACATTTCTCAGATGTGAAATTTACAAATATATTCTCTTATTCTGAGGCATTCCATTCTGTTTCTTGATATTTTTTTAATACACACTAAATTTCTTATTTTAAGGCTGTCCAATTCATATTTTTCTTTTGTTGCTCATGCGTTTTTTTGTCAAATACAAGATCACAAAGATTTATTCCTATGTTTTCTTTTATGAATTTGCTAGTTTTGACCCTTGCATTTAGGTCTTTGACCAACTTTCAGTTAGTGTTTTTATGGTGTGAACCAAGGATTAGACTTTATTCATTTGCAGATGTCTACCTAGCTTTCTGGAAAAATTTGTTGAAAGGAATATGTTTTTCTCTGTAGAATGATATTAGAAATTAGCAACAAAAATCAGTTGACAATAAATATGAATTTATGTTTGACAATGCAAGTCTACTTCCAGACCTGAATATCAATTTTTTGCTAGTATTACACTATCTTTATTATTATTTTTTTAGTAAATTTTGAAGTCAGTAATTATGATTTATCTTATCTTTTCTTTTCTTTTTTTGTCAGGATTAATATAACCACACTGGGTACCTTGTAATTCCACGTTTTTCTAAAGTGGATATGATGCATTCAATTAATTGATGCTGGATTTCGAACAAACCTCTCACTCCTAGGATAAATTTCACTTAAGTCATGGCATGCAACTACCTTTAGATGTTATTTGGTTTACTTTGGTAGAATTTTTGGTTTTTGAGAAACCTACCCTCTCATAGTGAAATAGGGTGAGAGAACAGACAAAACGGGGTGCTTACCCAAACCTACAAAGGTAGCAGCTGGCCCTTTAAAACCATCCACACATCAGGTTCTTCCCAGCCTGCACATGCAGTAGCAAGACCACATAAACTTTAAGAGGGAGGCAAAACCAAATTTACATATTAAAAGACAAATTGGAAAAGAGTCACTGAGGGAATCCCTTTAGTAATCTTACCACACAGCCCAGACTCTAGTCCAAAGAGCACATGGCTTTAGCAGCCATGTGTGTTCACAAAGTGGCGACTGCCCTACCTTGAGCCGGATGAAGGAGTTAAGATGGCGCCACCGCTCCTTTTTCAAAGACAGGTGCACTCACTGCGAGCCAGAAGAAGCCAAGATGGCGTCCTTGATCCTTCTCCAAAAGCAGAAAATTCAAATCCAACCAGGGTGGCGTCATCAATTCTTCTCCAAAAGGCACAGCTCTGTCATTCCTTCAGCTCCAGCTCCACAGTGACCCAGCATCAGCAAAAACTCATTCGATACAGTAACACAGCAAGCACTTCAGACATCTCACGTTGAAAACGGCAACACAGCAAAATCTCTTCAGTTCTCCAGAGAACCTCCAAGCTTTGTAGTTTCAAAATTAAACCAAATGTTTAAGTACCACGTTTCCAAGACAGCTCACACAGGTCACAAGTTTCTCCAACATGCTTCCCCGGGCTCCTCACTGGCCCCAGTTGGGAATGGAAATCCACAGCTTGGCTTCCTTCCCTCCCTGCTGTCCCACATGGCAGCAGCAGCTTTAAGGCCTCCAACCTCTTCCTTCTCTCAACCTTCCTTCTCCGTTCTTTTTTTTTTCTTTTTTTCTTTTTTGAGACTAGGTCTCGCTATTTTTGCCTGTGGAACCGCAGGCTCTCCAGGGTACCACAGATTCAAGCAATCCCCAGCCTCAGCTTGCCAGGTAGCTGGGATTACAGGTGCGCGCCACCATGCCCAGCTATTTTTTTGGGAACTAGATCTTGCTACGGATCCCAGGCGGGACTTGAATACCACGATCCCTAGCCCCGGCCGCTTCATAGGCTAAATAAAGCTTACAGGCACCAGCCACTACGCCCGACCCTTTCTCTGTTCTGTTCTCTACTGTTCTGTGTTCAGTCCCTTTCCCTGTCTTTATCTCTGTCCCTGATCCTTTAAATCCTCTTTTCTCCCAAGAAGGCTTAACTTCCCTTCTCTAAATCTCCACTCACCAATGCTAACAATAGCTATTTTAATACATCAAGACCAGTACTGGGGGCCACAGCCCCCTAACAATAGCATAAGAATTATTGTTCTGTACTTTTCTTCTGGCATCAAGTCTTGTTATCAGCATAACAATAACACTGTTCACATGATTTGGGAATTGTTTCCTTTGCTTCTATTTTTTTTTTTTTTTTTGTATTTGTCTTCTTCAAGATCTGAAATTCATTATTCTGCCAGTTTAAATATGCTATTGAATTCCTCTGGATAATTTATTTTATTTCAGTAATTTTTAACAGTAAAATTTACACTCAATTATTAAAAAATAATTTCTATGTCTTTGCTGATATTTTCTAGTTGATATGGCATTGTTATATTGTCTTTCTTTACTACTTTAAACATGTCTTCTATTTGTGCAAAGAGTACATTTATAGTAACTAAGGTATTTTTTCTAACAATTCTGGCATCTGTCCTCACAGAACACTCCTTGTTTTTCTGCTATCTGGGGTCATATTTTACTGTTTGTTTTGAATAGAATGTAATACTTTGTTGAAAAAATATGTATTTTAAACAATATGTTGTAGCAGCTCTTGTCACCGATTCCCCTCTCCAAAACTTAGTATTTATTTATCACTGTTTATTTTTTAGTAAAAAGGTAGGTATTTTAGTGAAATTTGTTTCTACACCACTGAGTTGAGTTTTTGATGTTCTTCTTCAGATTGGTTCAGTTTTGGGTGTGTTCATAGATTTTGTGGGACTCTTTTACTTTCTACTGTTAAACTCCTCAAATTGCCCTTTGATTGCTACATTGTTTTCAGTAATAGCCTAGAGCATAAATTGTTCCATATACTAATTCAATTAAATACCAACTCCTTTGAAGGAGCAGTTTTTGTGGTTCACATTTGATATTTTTCTGACCCCAGAGTTCCTTCAAGATGACTTATTTTCCAGTTCTCCCTTGAAAACTACATGGCCTACCATCTAGACTGTGAATTTTTATTAAATCCACAAATCTGCTAGTTGCTTTTCACCACAACTTCTCTTGCTCAGGAAAATATCCTTAAGTTTGAGTTTTTCTGTGTTCTTTCGAAAATTTTATTTTTTCAATTGTTTGGAATAGAGTCAGAGTTGTCTGCTTTTCCCAGATAAATTTTGGTGCCAAGGACCTAGAGTTTGGGGGTGGGAACAATGACAAGTTTCTCTCTGAATGATATTCCTCACTTGAAAGCTCAGTAGGAGTTGGAAGGAGCCTGAAGTTCTCTTAATTTGTTTCTCCTTGCATGAGGCCACCCCTCCTGTTCTGGAGCAGAATGGCCAGTACTCTCAGCTTGTTCTATCTATGGTGAAGTCACCATCCTATCAATGGGGATTAAGTTAAAGAAAGAAATTTACACATCTTGGCCACAGTTATCCATATCATAGCCTCCTCCACAACAGGTAACTGTGCTAGGGCATGCCTACCCCCTGGGTGTCATTTTCTCCTGTTTAAGATGACAGATTTTAAGGTAGATATGCTAAAATGTGAGAATGGCCTTGATTAGAATTTCCTTTCAGAAAGCTACAAGGGGAAGGAAGAAGTAAAACAGTTAATTTTCTTTGTAATGTAATAATTCAGGATCTGTTCCTGGAAGGTGGGAAAACAGAAAGAATATATAAAGAGGTTTGAAACAAAGAAAGGGATTGGAATTTTGATTTGGGGTGCAGATCAGCCATTTTGTGGGATAGTCAGGGACTTTGCAGGATGAAGATGTGAGTCATTTGAGCTTGGCCATGTGGCCAAGGCCTGGGACCTGCAGGTTTTGGCTGGCCCAGTTAGGAATGTGTCTGTTAAAGGAAGCTAAGGAGTTTGGAGATTTGAACTCCATCTTGGAGTTTGTTTTGCTGAGTTTAACTTGAGTCTTGGAGAGACCTTGCAAAAATCAGGCCTGAAAAGAAAGTGAACTTTGTTGATTCTGTACTATGGAGTTTTTTCTACTACCTGGAGGAGAATGACTAGTAGAAGATGGCTTGGAAGAATTGGAGCACACCAAAGGAAGATGTCTTCGAAAACGTGGAGATGAACTCTGACTGATGTTGGTGAGATGACCAGGACTGAGAGACTGAGGATTTTTAGGTAATCTGAGAAAAGACTCTGGACAACGTTGAGAAAGATTTTGGACAATGTTGAAGTAAATGGAGTTTTACTTACATATTTCTTTTGTAGTAATTAGGAAATGACTTTGTTAGAAATAAATTAGTCTGCACTCTGAGAGTCTTGCTTTGACTTGGGAATTTGGTAAGAAGTCGGGATGGTGGAAAGAATCCACGGAAGTTTAGAAGAGGGTAAATTGAGGCAAACTATTCTAAAGTTTAAACTGTGTTTCTAAGTTTTTTCTTTTTAGGTCTGAGAGAGGGGAAGATTGCTCAGAGAAGCTGGTACCTGATTTCTGAATAGCAATAGTAGGTGAACAGTGAAAATGCTTATTAACTGTTTGCAGACTGCTTCGTAGAGAGAAGCAGGCAAAGTTGTTCAAAGTTCAAGTCAAAAAGCCTTTATTTTTCTTTCCAGCAGCCCTGTGTCTATAGAACAAGTACCGTGATGGGGTGATGGAGGTAATGTGTTCTTGATTTAATAATTATGTAGTCATCTACATAAAGGGAGAAGGCAGAGAAAAATACCAGTAGAGGCTCAAATACAAGAGAGTATTGCTTTTTTAAACCAGGTTTTATAGATTAGATTCTTTTTCATTTGTTGTTTGTCTTTACCTGGGTTATAAGTTGTCACATGTATCTCATGCTCAGAAGGACCAAACACTAAACAGTGAATGTTTAAAATAAGGAAAACTTATTATTGTCAAGATACCACCAAAGAACATGATGGGAGTGCAAGCTCAAGTTCAGCCTTTTGAAGAAGGGGAACTGAGGGCTTTTATAAGAACGGATACAAGATAGGATCTGGGGGAAAGAATGAGAGTTATTTTAAGGAAATTGCAAAATTCAGTAAGGGATTTTGGGAACCAGTCATCATGGAGTCATGAAGAACCATTTATCCCAACTGTTGCAGGGTTGTTCAGTCCAGTTGGCTTTTATAAAACAAACTCCTTCGTTATTTCCTTGAATCTAGAAACAGAAACTAAAGACCTTAACAGAGAGTTTGCAGGAGTAAATGTATCTGCCTAGTATTTTAATTTTGGTGCTGCTATATCAAGATCATTTCAGAGGCTTTAAATGGTTGGTGTTTATATAATTTTCACCAATTTTGCTCGAAAATGTGTCAACAGAGCTCTTCACACTGTCTTTCAAGAAATCAATCTCCACTCAAAATTCTCAATGTATTTTTAAAACCCTCTATGATCAGATCTCTCTTCCCCCTCAACCATCTTTCCTCCTCTTTAGTTCTCCACTCCAGCTATGGAAAACTCTCCCATTTTTCAAACAACTCATACTTCCTTTTACCCCACCCTTTGTTCATGTTGTTTTCTCAGTCTGAGGCATGACTTTCCTTTCTTCCATGACTAAATTTCATTGGAATATTTATCCAAATTGATAGCCCTCTGTCTGGTGCCTTTCTACAGTCTCACAGCATCCTGATAATCCAGCTTACACTTTTTATTAGGTGATAATTGTCTATTTATGCATGCATAGCTCCCTATAGATGATAAAGTCTTAAAACAGATTATCAGCTAAGAATTGAGTTTGGCTGCACGTTACAGAGAACTTAAAGAATAGTCACTAGAACAAACAACAACAACAACAATGAAAAAAAACACCTCATTTTTCTGGAGTAATGAGAAGTCCAGGGTGTGTGAATGCTGACATTAGTTCAGTATCTGAAGAATGCAGGATCTGAGAATCTTGCAATACTCCTGGTTTTTTCTGACTGAGTGCATGATGGGTATTCCTACTCTAGCCATTTTATCTACATTCCAGGCAGGAAGAAGAGACCAGAGGAAGAAGGCACACTAATTTGTTAAAACAATAGTCAAAAACCATCAAACTTCTGCTTATGTCTTACTGTCTTGAATAAGTTATAAGATCACAGTGGGTGAAACAGCAAAAGGATCTTATTTACCCTGTTGGTGCCTCAGGCAGAGGATGCATACCAGAATGTTGGAAAAAAAAACTCTAAAAGTGTAGCTGTTACCCCTAATTTTTCTTATGTACCCCCACTGAGGCTCACTGATCTGGCATAAGCTCTTGGTGCTACAAATGAAAAAACTGAGGTACTGTCAAATGACTTGTCCAACATCTTATTACTTTTGGTTCCTAATGAAAATTGAATATTACATTGTAACCAAACAGGAGTTTATAGCAACATTCCATAAAATTAGTAAAATAAAAATTAGTGAATTACAAATTTAAAATTGGGTTTTTATGAAATAAATTTTAACATGGGAGTCACTAAGGTATGGCTGAAATTTTTAGGTGGAATTTATTTGCTGAATTTTCACTTATGAAATAAAATTTCATATGCTTTTTCTATTTACAAAAGAATAGCTAATTATAGACAAATATCTGCAGTAAAACCTATGATAACTTTGAATAAAGAATGACAGAAATCAGAGGATATTCATAGGATGTGTCTTAATGATGATATGACCTTTCATTGCATTTGAAGTAATATATCATTTAGCTAAATGTCACAAGTAAATTTTAAAATTGAAAACTTTAGGAAAAGAGTTTTTAGTATTCTGTGGATAAAAATAGAAATGGTTTCAAATCCTCTTCCATCTTAATGAACTATACTCTTTAAGCGTTATGTTTGTTCAAATTCCTTATCTATTACAATTGTTTTGAGATTCAATATTATATTGTCTTATATAACTCAGGATTGACATTATATTTTGCTCTTTCTTTAATTGAAAGCATTAAATTACTATTTTCGGTAAATGCTAGTCCTTTTAGGTAGGAAGGCAGGCAAATAAATGACTTAATAATCTTGACAGAGCTCAAAAATGGAGAAAAATGGTGGTGATTTCAAGATAAATCTGATTTCTGACCTTCATCCACATGAAGGAGATTTTCATGTCAAATATTTAGATCACTGGTGTTGTATTATAATAGTGTGTGTATAACAAACAAAAACCTAGGCGGCAGTCTAAAGCTCAAGCACTCCACCTCGTTGTATGGGACTGACAATGCAGACTCAAAATAATCTTGGTAGCATAGAGTTAAACTTCGGTGTCCTTTCCGTGCTACCTCTATGCTATAACATGCTGTGTTAGTAGTATAAAGAATGTAGCAAAGATGGCAGGCTTTCTCCTAATAGATGTTGATCTCCCTTCACTGAAATCATAAGAACATACGTTTTTCAGCCTTCCTGGTTACTGGCTAAAGTCTGGCATATGAAGTTAAAAAAAAAAAGAATTAGATGGCAGTTTTGGTAATTCCACTTTAAGAGACATCAGGTATACGAATCTTACAGCCAGAGTTTGGGGTGTTTGATTAGGATAGTGAGTCATGAAAACAATAATCCTCTTCCACTTGCTGCTACAGTGCAGGCAAGAAATTTTTAAAAAGTTACCAGTTCCTCTGTATTTCCTTTCCCCAGGGATCATCAGCAGCTGAAAGCAAGATGCCATATAAATGGGGAGATTGTCTCAAGGACTAAGAACCCTGAACAAATATGGTTCCTCTATTTTTATGAATCCGGGGCCTCAGGGAGAGTAAAGAGGGGAAGTACCGAGATTTGAAAATATTGAATCATTGCGGGGAATTGTACCTGTCGCAAGGCAGACAGCCAATGATGAGGTCTTGGCAGAGACATCTGAAAAATGCCCTAACTGAGCACTTGGGTTATTTTCTGAATGGAGGCACCTGGACAGTGAAGGTGAGGCAGACTCTGGCAAAGTAGACAGGGTAGAGGCTCCACTTTGGGAAGTGAAAGTGGTAAAAGAAAAATTTTGGTAAGCAGGAAATTTACAGACCCTGTATCTGAACAGGACACATCAATAAATGCTTGATAAGAGGAGCAGGAGCAGGAGGTGATGACCCTGTCTTTCAGGCTGTGTTTATCTCCAGTGAGCTTTATGTGGTTTTAGCTGCCTGTGTTAATCGTTAGCAAGTTACCTCCCTACGTGTGTGGGCTCCCCTTAACAAACTATATTTTGATAAAAGATCCTTGAAATGAGTATATCTAGGGTACCGATTCAGGTGTCCCCTTCCTGGCCCTGCAGGGAGCTGTCTGCTTTCATTGTTGAGTTACGTCTCTAAATCTCACTGTTTTTGTGTGCTGCCAGGTCAGGGCAGACTGAGAAGCAGACTAAGCCCCTCTCCAGGGGCTGCAATGTGTGCAGAAATCTGGTGGGGCTGGGACCCCAGCGGTGTGCTTCCCTGGTGGCACCCAATGCTGGGTGGACCCCGTGGGAGGGGTCCCTGCCTAAGTAAGCATGACCTGGGTGGGGACAAGAACAGGGGGAGCTGCCCAAATGAAGTTGAAAAGGGAGGTTCTCCACATGGATCCCAAGTCCTACCAGGATGCAGGCATGCAGGGTAGGATTGGGGATGGCAGGTGGCAACATCCCACTCTGGTCTTACTTTCACTCCAGCCAGCATTCATCAGGAACAAGAAAAACACTAATGAATGAGCTTTAGATTTCGAAGAGGCCATGGACAAAAAAAGCCCTGACACATCCATCTCCTGGCCAGGCCCATGAAGAACATAGAGGAAACCAATGGATAAAGAACTCTGTGACCAACTCTACTGAGGACATATCAAAGAGTTATGCCTATACCTATATGCCTATATTTTGGGAGCCAAAAATCAGGGTCAAAGAAACCTGCAGAGAGCACAAGTTAACCTTCCTCACCACAGTGGGAGGAAGATCACAGAAACATGGCAGAGCCCCAAGACTGAGCTAAAAACTGCAAACCACAAACTGAGAGATGATACAAGCAGGACTAACTATTCACTAATGTCTGTCTCCAACAAGTAACTTACCTACTGATAAGGGCTGGGAGACTGACTCCCTAAGCTGAAGTGGAGGAGACAACCAGCCAGAAGGATGAAACACTGATAGGCTCCAAAGGAGTTGGACTGAAAACATATCACAAAGTCAAGAATGGAAATCTAAGCAGCTGATATCCATTGGGCCCCAGAAATGCAGATCCTTGCCCAGGAAAAGGACAATGCTTCAGAAAATGAAGAGGCCAGTGGGCTAAACATGATTGAAGAAACAGCAATGAAAGAGACAATGGAGTGAGCAGAGAGGGGGGCACAATTGGGGCATATCTAAGGGAATCAACAACTATGTAAGTAAATAAATAAATAAAATTTAAAAATTAAAAAATCTCACTACTTGAGGTTTGTGTCCTCAGTTTCCACTGTAAAAGATAAGAACTCACTGATACTATGCAGCAAAGCAGGTACCAGTTACAACATGGTCTGCCTGGTCAGGGTAGCAGGGAGACAGGAAATAGATTTTGCTACAACCGCCTCCAAAGACCAGTCACCATCTGCTGACTCTGGTGTGAGACAGGAAGCTTTCCCTTAGAAAACCTGACAGAAAAAATCTAATACGTAACTGTGGCGGTGATTGAACCTCAAAGATTATGCACAGAATGATGTCCTGGTACTGGACTCCTCAATGACAAATATTTTCCTTCTTTCCTATAATCCTGCTGCCAGTAAGGTATCACTCAGGATGGCTACCATCTCAGACGATGAGCATGAAAACTATACACTAAAGGTGGTAGCCAGGGGAGCTGGAAGACTCTCTGAGCCTAAGGATTCTCTAGAGCAGAATTGTCACACCCACCCCACATAGCTGCCTTAGTCTCACCTTCAGTGAGATCAATCTGAAACTCAAATCTTTAACTGATATATGCTATGTTTTTTTTTTTTCCTGATTGTTGTTGAACAAATTTTCTTGATTGTGCATTAGTTTCTTCATTGCTGAGTTTATTACTTCTAACTAATACTAACTAATGAGTTAGAAATGCATGGTCTTTTTTTTTTTTTTTTCTTCTATTACTCATACCCCATTCCCTTGCTGTAAAATGCATGGTCTTTGATAAAGGGACATATTAACCTTGAATCATTAATTCAACAAATGCCTTGAGTTCTATGGCTGGATGTGATTACCATGTGTATAGCAAACACCATATACACCTGGGGGAATCACTCACTTTGTGCTTTTTCTTTCCATTAATCCAATCAGTATACAAGAGTGAATATCTTGATTTTGTTAGAGTGACATCTGCCATTAACATAGCTGTTATGTATTGATAATAGGAGTTACTACCCTTTTGCTTTAGAATTGTAAATTTCAAGAAGGACCTGACAAAGTTATGGAGATTTGACTTTCTGATTTGAGGGTTTCAGAGCCCAAGTGAACAAACCTTAGGTTGATCCTTCATTAGAATTCATAGTTTTCTTTCAGAAGGATAGAAAGGGAGAAGAAAAGAAAAACAAAGCTTTCCTGATGTGAGACAATTGACAAGGCTCTGTTCTCAGAAAGGGGGGGGGCAGAGAAATATACAACAAGGACTTAGAGGAGAAAATAAGGATCAGCCATTTTTTGGGAAAAGATGATGGCCAAGGTGGCCTGGGGCCTGTGGCCTTTGTCCTGGGCTGGTGAACTTATAGCCTTAGCATGCATAAGCTGATGATGTATGCTGAAGGAGTCTAAAGAGTTTGAAGATTTGTACTTTGTGTTGGAGCTTGCGGTACCTCCTTTGATTCAGATGTTTTTAAAGAGGTCATGATTGAGGCCTGAGAAGATGGGCTGGTGTTTTTTTCATATTTTGCCTTGGGGCTGTTCTATTGCCTAAAGTTGAGAGGGACACTGAAAGAAAAGAAAAACACCATGTCTTTGACCATGTGTTTGGAAGATGCTAGACCAGATTCCAATGAAGGGAAAAAGGAATGCCCTGCTTTTGGAAAACATGCTTCTGAACTCAGATTAATTGGACATGTGGTTTGGTGACGAGGGACAGTTTTGTTCATGTGGTGGGGTAACTGAGTTTTTGTGTTCATTTTGTAGCACATGTAATGGGGTAACCAGTATTTTTGCATGTTTATCTTATAATACATGTTTAGGTAATTACTTTCTTACTTACTAATAAATAGTCTGATCACTTTAAATGTTTGGTCTGGCTTTGGAATTACATTGTAAGTCTGTGGGTGGGAGAAACCTGAAGGGTTACATATAAAAGATCCAGTTTAAAGGTTTTTTTTCTTTAGTTTAGGATGGAAAAGGCCTGGGGCAAGCAGCAGGTATCTGAATGACCAGGGTAACTAGTATGTGAAAGCTTAAGGTTGATAAGGGCTTTTACCCATTTTGTATCAAATTGAAAGGTAAAGGTTTTCCAGAGTAACTGAGATGGATAGTCAGGCTGAGCATGTCAGGATCTTGTTGTAGGGCAAATATATGGTGTGTTTCTCCAGGATCCTTTCTGGTGTCATGTGGTGCTGCTTGTGTGCTATATAGTTTTGATAACTTGGTTTGGGAGCTCAACTCCCAGCTTCTGGCAGACTTCCCATCTGGGGACAGACTTCTCCAGGTGGTTGGTCCAGCTCCTCTCCTCTCTCATTTAGAAGTTCTGCCACGGGGTCACAAATCTTTGGGGTTTTCTTCTCCCATTAATTGGTAAAGGAGAGAACCTCACTCACATTGTACAAAACTGTGAACCAGGGGTTTGGTTTCCCAGCACTGGAGATGATGCAGGTAGAAATCTGTGACAGATCACCTCAGATGCTGGTCTCACTTTTTTTTGTATCCATGTTTCCCAATACACTACTTGTCTTGCCCAGGTGGTGCATGTATCCAGGACCATTATTACTTCCTTTCCTTTCCATTATATCTGCAGCTAGAAAGACTGTTTTTTTTTTATTCCTAGTGCAGATCTGATTGAGGTTGGATTAAACTGAGAGGGACCCTCTCCCACTCCTCAGCCCTGCTAGAGGTTCCTGGCCCCCACCTCCTGCCACTGCCCATGTGGAGGCAGAGGCCTGCTTCCCCAACCTGAGACCCCTGGACCCATGGCCCTGAGACCCTGAGATCCCAGTGGTATAGAACTCATCCTACCAGCCCACCTCTGCCAGCAGCCTAGTCCAAGGCTGTAGTGAGTATGTGCTGGAGCTCTTCTCTAAGGGCCTGAGCCATCTGAAAGTCCCAAAATAGTTTTATGGGTTTCTAAAAATTATTTTTCTTCAGACAATATTCTCTGCAATAGTTTGTATTCTTGCTCCACCCATTCTGAGTTTTTAGTGAAATCCTCTCCAGCTTTGACCATCTTCCCATCAACTTTAGCTGGATGGACCAGTTTTCTTCTATTGACAGCTGTTTCTTGTTAGGAAAATTCATCCTGGATGTGACTCTATTCTCTGTAGTAAATGCCTTTTGGCAGGACATGTGCCCATCCTGTCTCAGATTTCTCCAGCAAATTCTGTTCTGACAGCATTTCTCGTCTTTCTTTCAGGAGAGGAAAGACTTCTGGCTTGCAGTTTACAGTCCTTAATACTTGTCCATAAGAAAAGAGACAGCCAAAGGCCTCACACTCATTTCTACTAATGGCAAATCCCACTCTCTTCTGAAGGGGTCTTCAGAGACACCTAGACAGTATTCTGTCACTGAGATGATTCTTTTCTGGGTGTGGTATGCAAATAGGAGAAGGTTTGCTGGATAATTTTTGGACAGACCAAGTCACTCAGCTTTCAGTACAGTTCTTTACCCTCTTCTTTCTACTTAATAACCTGGGGTCAGTTTCTTTCTTGGCATCTTTTTCCGTTCTAAGGGGAAATTCTGATTCTAATTCTTCTAAGTCTGATTCTTCTGTTGGTAAAGGATTTGGCTCCTGGATGATTTGGGTCATAGTTTAGCTTCTCCCTTCAAACAATGAGTCTCTGAAGCAGCATCTTTCTGAAGGAGTCTTTGTCATGTACAGGAACACCCATTAAAGGAAAAAACAATTACATTCTAAAATATAATAACCAATATTTAGTTATAGAGGTTTTCTCTGGCAATTTTGGGGAACAAAATAACTTCCACAGAAGTCCCTATGAACCTACTAAAGTGAGATGCTCTACTAAATTCTGAAATTTTTAAAGCTCACTAGAAGTTCAAGTTTCCCCAATGACACAGACTAAAAACAAGTAAGCAAATAAACGAAGGGAAAAAAAATAATACAGCAAGTCTCAAAAGAATTATGTGTAAAGATGCAAGGGAATGAGTAGTACTGAGAAATTTAGGCAAAGTTTGCTAAATGAAATTGTGTGACTCTCAATATAAAGATTTTTTTCTATCAAAAATAACAATAAATAGTCTTTTATACTGAAAATTTAACTGAGAAATTCGCTGCAGGATTTAACTATAGTTCTTTATCATGTGCTAGGAATCATGCTAGACATTTTAAAATTTACTTACTCATTACATTGTACTATCAATGAAGTCAATAGTTTCTTTGTTCAATTCTTACAGTGCTGGTGGGAATGCAAACTGTTCAAACCACTATGTAAAGGTTGTATAGAGGACCCTCAAATAACTGAAAATGGAGCTACTGTTGGATCCAGTAATTCCACTAATGGGAATCTACCCAAAGGGTATTAAAACAGTAATTCAAAGGGACACCTATACTCACATGTTTATAGCAGTACTATTTATAATAACCAAAATTTTGAGAAAAAACAATGTCTCAAAATTGACAAATAGATGAAAAAGTTATGGTATATTATTCAGCAGTTATGGACTATTCAATAGTTATGGACTATTATTCAGCAATCAAAAAGGTAAATATAATGCATTTGTGATAACATAGATAGACCTAGAAGGAATCATACTAGTGGTAATAAGCCAGAAAGAAAAAGACAAAAACCAGATGGTCTCACCTGTAGTTGGGATTCAGGAAAAACAAACAAAAAGACAGAAAAACTCAAAACTAACAGGAAGACAACAGCACTAAAGCAAATAGCTAGTGAGGGGGAGGAAAGGAGAGAAAAATCAGGGAAGGGATGAACACAAAAAACCAAGATGGTGATGTGGTGGTGGGAGAATTCTGGAGAATACAATGATGCTATCTATCTATCTATCTATCTATCTATCTATCTATCTATCTATCTATCTATCTATCTATCTATCTATCTATCTATCTATCTATCTATCTATCTATCTATCTATCTATCTATCTATCTATCTATCTATCTATCTATCTATCTATCTATCTATCTATCTATCTATCTATCTATCTATCTATCTATCTATCTATCT
>PVHY01012862.1:6427-43201 GCA_004024945.1 Uropsilus gracilis | reverse complement strand
CCGCCTGCCTGCTGCCTGTACCTGCCTGCGCTGGGGGCAGGCCCAGACTGCCTAGCCTGCGCCCTCCCATGGTCCCCTTGGGCTAGGAGCAGAGGGCAACATGGCTCAACCAATTCGAGCTGCAGATGGCTGCCGTGTGTAGCAGCCATCCACTGGTGGGTGGGGCTACCTCCCCCCATCCCATACCCCCACCGGGGCTCACCTGGCTTAGGGGGCTTACCCAGGAACCTTGACTCCCTTTGCTCCCCGCTGTCAAGGGAGCCCCAATGGTCAGGGACCCTGGTGCGCAGACGGCCATGGGGTGGCTGCCTGCTGGCAGGCGGGATTCTTCTTTTCAGAATTCTTACTCTTATTGCTCCATCCCCCCCCCCCCCCAAGAGTTCCTGGAGGCCAGGGATATGAGGGAGAGAAAGAGATTAACAGTTTAGAGGAGATCCATTCACTTTTCGGGTTTGGCAGTAAACATTGGTAGTAGAGTAGGTACCTGAACACATGGGCTCTTTCTAGATGATAAAAGCATCTGACCAAAACAAAAAATAAAATAAACAAACAAAAAACCCCTCTATTGGATTTTTGCAAACCCTGGAATTTCAGTCTTAAGGATTAAATTTTTCAGTCATCTAAATCAAGGTATTAATTCTTTAATTATTCAGACCATTAGCAAGTTCTTAATTAAAAGTATTCTTCTGAATACTCAGTGCCCAGGACATAACTTGAACAGTTACATATTCAATAAATATTTATTAGTGAATTAGTGAATAAACTGCCTTTTCTTGGGTTTACCACCATATTTTCCTTGCCATTCACTTGAGTCTCTATCATCATGTCTTTTCTTTATTACTTCAAATTCTTATCATTATTTCCTAACTTTTATCATACACTTAAGTATTTCCAGAAATAAATGTTAGCTACTGGCTAAGAGTTAAGACCTTAACAATTGAAATGAAGGACATAGTGCTTTTCTGAAATCTAATCTTTTCAACCTAACATTCAAACTTGCCAAGAGTGTTGATTCTAGTCCAAGTATTCTACATACACTGCACAACTTCTCAGACTTTGTAGTTAGCCTTCCTTCTGTCCTCCCTATTATTTTTACTGTCAACTTTATAACTGTTCACCAAGTTTCTTTGTCCCCTTTCTTCAATTCTTCCATTATTGAAATTCAGTCCTTGAAAATGAATCAGGGTTTGTATCAAAGAAAAATTCCTCCATAAATCCATCTCAGACCATGCTAAGCTAGTTAATCTCTCTTCTCTGAAGCCCTCTAACAACAAGTATTAATATCTTCTTTTAACATACAATAACATTAATCCCAGATAATAATCCAATTTTTCCTGTATTTATTTTGTTTCTCATTCTAGACTGTATAATCAGAGAATATATTTTGTCTTTTTTGTTTTTTTTTATGAATACTTTATTATATAGACAATTATTTCACATTTTTGTAATCCCTGGGGCTCTCCCCTCCCTGATCATTCCCTCTCTCAGCCATTGTCTTCTGAACTATTCCTTTTATATTGCCCACAAAGTCTAGCTGATTGCTTTTGCACAATACTAGAGCGCAAAGACTACTTGCTCAATTAAATTGAGTAATGAACCTAATACATTTGGCTATCACTGCTGTCTAAAAGATTTGGACAAGGTAGAGATTAATTGCAATTACTTGCATTGATAATAATATGTCATATTCCAGGTTCCTATTTCAAGAATGAAGAAAGGTTGTAGGTGACAGAAGCAAGATGATGGTAATCTTCTTCCGTTTTATTCTTTGTGAATTCAGTTCACACCAAACTAGGTTTGACTTTCCCTCTAAATAGAAACAGTGAAAAGAATAACACCATTGTTTTTAAATAATTTGTATTTTTAAGTGCATTATGTCCTGCTAACAAATTTACTTAATCTTTCAACAATTAAAATTAACTTTCTTCAGATTTGTTAAAAAAGTTGACGCTCTACTACTCCATCAGCCTATACATAAAAGTGTTGAGTGACTGATTTAAAGCCTGAAGCATCTTGTCAGACCAGAACCCAGAAAAATATTGAAAATTACCCAATTGTGTTAAAATGATTCAGAAGCAATTTCATGAAGTTCTTACTAGTAAAAGGTGGGATAAATTGAACAAAATCATAATAATAACAGATTTTGATATAACAAACATTTGAAATCTTTCAGTTATTTTTTAAAAATCCTTACATTCATTATCTTTGAAAACAGCTATCAACTATTTTGAAAAACTGGTAAGTTTCTTCTTATAGAAGTATTTGAAAAATTAATAAAAGAATAATAGACAATCACTCTGATAGATTGTGTTATTTAACAAGTTTTTATTCCTCCCAATACCCTTGCCTTTTCTAAATAAACTTTTTGATGTCTTCCTGTTGAGCCCCTGGGACACTAAGGTTGTCAGTGAACTAAACTGACTACAACAATTAGCCACACTCATTCACTTTCAGAGAAGGTGTGTGAGTGGAACAGAGATTGACACCTTTAAGAAATAGATGATGAAAATGAGACACAGAATGTCTCCCCAAAGCTACTTGGCAATGAGTTTTCTTTTATTTTCTAGTTTTCCTATTAGCATCAGGTAGAAGCCTTGTGGAAAAAGAAAAAAGAGAAGTGCCAGCTCCTCAATGTTCCAGGGGTAAAATCTTTCCAGGCAAACAGTCAACTATTTTTAGTTAAAAATTAACATTCTTTAATAACCACTTCTTTCCTAAAAGCCTAACACTATGATTGAGTTTATTCCTTCTTTTAAATTGATCACTTACAAAGTTTCTAATGTAGGTAGAATTTAAGCAAATACGTAAGTGAAAATAAAAGTTGCATGACATTTTAGAATTAGAATTTTCAGTTTCCCTAAACTCTGCATAACTACATATTTTCCTATTTCACTATTATCAAATAATTGGCAACTCTAAATAATACGATTCTGATTAATCTGTCATATGCATTAAAATATACAGATCAGATCACTAATATCTATACACTGCTAGTTATAAGATCAAATGTCTATTACTACCAAATTGGAATAGTACCATATGGAGAATGCTAAATTTTCATCATCCTTGTACAATATAGGATTTGATAGCAGGAATATTGCACATTACAGCAAAGATACCATCAACAGCAGGTAGGGGAATTCCAGCCATATTTCACAAACATGCAGTGATTCAGAGGAAAACAGCTGGGTAGAAAGCAAATAACTGTCACATTGGTGTTATGTTTGGTAACACCAACTTTCCTTCCCACCCCAACACTACCAAAGCCCTTGTGGAATATTGTCTCCTCACAATACCTCCACATAATGATAAGTAGGAAAAGTAGGGAATGAGCTAAAATTTGTAGCCAAATGACTTTAGGGAAAGTATTCTTTCTGTGCATCATGGTAAATATTATATTCTGAGAGATCCATTTTTCCCTACTTCCACCACTACCTTTTCAGGAATACAACATTCACTTCTCTAGCTGCTGGGATCAGGCTCTGAGTCAAAACATCAGAGAGCAACCTCACCCAAGGTCACTGACCTAGAGGCAGCCCTTATTAAAGAATGGGAAGATAATCGATGTCCTCAGAGATTCTGATAGAAGTCCAAGGTCAAGAAGCAAGTAAGAAGTCTGGGCATGGCAGCCTAGGAAGCTGCGGCCAGGTCCAGGGATCATGGTTCGAGTCCTGCGGGGGGGTGGGGGAGGGGGAGGCATGTAGTGAAACCTAGTTCAAAAAAATATAGCGGGACATGGTGGCATGTGCCTATAATCCCAGCTACCTGGAGATTGCTTAAGTGTGTGGTACCCTGGGCAACGTGAGTCTGCAGTTTGACAGGCAAAAATAGTGAGACTTTGTCTCAAAAAAAAAAAAGAAGAACAAGCAAGCAAGACTTCTTCTTTACATGTCTTTCTGTTCCACACACCTCTGCCAAATCTCTCCAAATCCTCTCCCAGCCTCCCAAATCCTTGCTAGCTTCCCCTTGCAGCTCAGCTCTACTCTTCCTTAGGGGGAGCAAGGAATCTGGAACCTCCCTCCCTCCTCCCAATCAGGAACCTCCCTTTTCTATGAAGATGACACTGATACAGATGTGACCATCAAACTGGTTTGACCATCAAACTGGTGCCAAGATGTCTGGCATCTTGGCAAAGATGGCTTTACCTGAGCTAGAGTTCTACATTTGTTCAGATTGTTTCACATCATCATCTTCAGGGAGAAGTCTGTAATTACTTGTACTTGGAAACCCAAGCTGGAAAGATTCAGCAGTTACAGCTAAGGATGGCAGACTGCTTATTTCATCGTGATCATGCAAATAAACAGAAGGGAGATCCTATGGGAATCAAATTGCATTCAAGTTGTTCATATCAATGTGATGGGCTTAAAATAAGCCAAGAACCTGGTCTCAGCCCCAACCAACAAACATTAACAGTAATGGAATCCAGAAAATTCTAAGTGAATTTAGAAAATGACTTAGAAAATGACTAAGTGTTGCTATAACAATGCATAAAAGGGAGGTTTCATGTTCCCTTTACCATCTAATGAAAAGTCCGGCTGAAGGTGGAGGAGAAGCTAGAGAAGTTTTGGAGAGGACACTTGAAAGACTTAAAAGAGGATTTGGAGAAGACATGTGGAGCAGAGACATAAAAGAAGGCATGCTTGCTTCTCCACTTTGGACTTGGACTTGAAGGAAAAACTTGTAGAGATACTTGGAAGAGACATAGTTGATCAAATCATGGAGAGAATGATAAAGGCAGCCTTTATCTTGATTTGGACTTTGATCTTGATCCTTTTATCCAGACTTGGTTGGTCACTTCTGACCCTTTTCTATGGCTCCTGATCAGAAGGTGCCATAGACCCATGGCAAAATTTTTGGCCTTAGCTTTGGACCAACTCTACTTCACTGGGCATTTACTCATGAGAGGATGGGAACCTCTTTAGAGCATGCATGTTTGGGGTTACCCTTCTGTCAGTCCATTAAGATTATGGAATGAATATCAGTGAACAAGAAATATATGGAGGGTTGCTAAAAGAATGCCTAAGCACACCAAAACATGGGGATTGCTGAAGGAATGAATAAGCAAAACAAAACAACAGTCAATAAACTAGCAGGTACAAAAGGCTTGATTTTTCAAGGCAAAAAGCACACATCCTAGAAACAAAAACTCTTGGATTCTGAATCTGAATGACAAAGGATTCGCCCTTGTTTCCATGGCACATGTCTCTGGGAATAATCAAGTGTTATCTTATTGAAGCTTGAGATCAAGAGCAAGATTAAAGGGCAATTCTGGAAGAAGCAAACTGACTTCCCCCGAAATCTAAAAGACAAAATCATGTTTTCCCAACACCTATTGTGTCACTGATGCTGCATATGATAATCCCATTAATAAAGCAAGCCTGCCACATGCCAAGACAGCAGACTTATCACTAGTAATTTGTCTCCATGTATCTCTGTTCCTCTGTCTCTACCTTTCTCTTTGATCAGGGTGCTGGCCCAGATTCATTGCTTTGTTGCCCCCATTGCAACAGAAATATGTCTCTAAAATCAGCTTACTTATCTCTATGAGCCTCTCTTCTATTAAATTCCAATTCAACTTCAACGACTTTGAAGGACTATCTTGCAAGCACAATTGTGCAGAGGTCCCAGACCACACAAAGAGTCATGCTCTATCTGAGTTACTACTGAATCACAATCTACTCAGGTTTTTGTGGCCCCTTTGCTTCAATCATCTCCATCCAAGAACCCACAAAGCCATTTCCACATTTTCCCAGGGACATTCAAAAGAAGCAATGAGAGTACCCACAGCTTAGAATTACAAATAGATTTCTGTTCCTCTAGTAACCTTTTCTCCCAGTCATGGGGCTTATCAAAGTAATATTTTGTCCCCTTTCCTTAAGGAAACCTAGCAAAAGTCACTAAAAGTTTTTCAGCCTTAGAAGTTAACTTCCTCCCAAACATACTTGTCCTCAGGATCTTTCTACTTCCAGTCCAGTCAAAAGTCTTGAGGCAGTGGGTAGAAAAGGCTGATGAAAATAAGGGGGAAGGGAAAATATCGGAAGAACAAGCAGAATTTAGGAATTCCATTAATGATCCTACCATCATCCAATAACTATCCTCACCCCGCAAACAAGTGAAAGTCACTCCTTTGACCTATAAAGTCAAATATGACTTGATTTCCCTCTGTTCCTCAGAGTCTATCTCTTTTCTAGTACCCACTATATTGTCACATCATGCTTCTTCAGGTTTCCTGAAATTTTCAACCTCTCTCCTTACTGATGCCTTATGGAAGCCAGTCTCCAAGTTGACCCCCATCTCATGGTGACAGGGATAATGTGATGCAATTGGGGATCCCTGGCCCCACCTTTGTAACACTGCATTAGGGTTGTACCATTATGCTCTGGTGGGCAAAGACTCAGAGAGGGAAACCAAGGTTTCCCTCAAGAAGAACAGAAAGAGTGGGGATTTAGGAAGCAGTGTGGCAGGAGAGCAAGAAGAGAAAGCAGGAGAAAGGAGAGAGTGACAGAGCAGCAAGGACACTGGGGTTTCCTGCAGCTGCTGCTGCCAGTGAGGAGCCCAGGAAAACATGCTAGAGAGACTTGTAACCTGTGTAAGCTGATTTGGAAATTGTACTTGGAAATTAAGTACTTGAAAACTTGCTTCAACTTAGAAACTGAAAAGTTTTGAATTTTCTAGAGACCTGAAGAGAAGTTGGAGTGGTGCTGTTATCATCGTGAGACATCTGAGTTGGCTGCTGTTTTTGTATTGAGTGAGTCTTTATGGTTTGCTTCAAGGTTGAAGAAAGGAGAATACTGGAGCTGTGCCTTTTGGAGGAGGATTGATGATGACAACTTGGTTTCTTCATTGGATTTGAATCTCCTGCTTTTGGCTTGAAGGTGGGACAGGTGCCATATTTTAAACGCGAGTGGCTGAAGGATCTACCTGCAGCTTTTTAAACTAGAGACTGAACTGTGTGGTAAGATAACCAAAGGGATTCCTGTACCCTCAGCGACTTTTACCTATTTTGTCTTTTTAGTGAAAAAATTTTGTATTTGCCTCTTTTTTAAGATAGTTTGGTCTTGCTACTTACATGTGTGGGCTGGGAATGAATCTGGAAAGCAGTTGGGTTTAAAGGACCAGCTGCTCCCACTTGCAAGCTAATTAAGTTCTCTGTTTTTCTTGTTTTCTTACCTGATTTAAATGGGATCCATGTTCATATAGTCCCCTTCTAGACTACGTAAGAATGATGTGTAAAGTAAGCAGAGTTTGCAGAATGAGGACTGGTGACTTCTAAGGCAAGGTCATAAAAATCACCTGACTTCTTCCTTGCTTTTCCTTGGACTGTTTGCTCTGTGAGAAGACAACCAGATACTATCATGGCGATGCTCAAGCAGACTTTAGAGATGTTTATGTGGAAGAGAAGTGGTGCTCCTGCCAAAATCCAGAAGCATGTGAGTGAGCTATTTTGGAAGTGGTTCTTCCAGTCCAGGTCATGCCTTCAGAGATTACAGTCCTGGTGCACATCTTGACTGAAACCTCATAAGAGATCCTGAGTCAAAATTACCCTGTGAAGTCACTTTAAATTCTTGACCCACAGAACTGTGAGATAATACACACTGCTTTTCTAAGTCATTAATTTTGAGATACTTTGTTTTGCTTCAATAGATAATGAATGTAGACCTTAACTGTCTTCTGGTAGAATACTTTATCGTCAGAATCCTGTCTCCTATACGGCCCCGAATAGCTGCACTAATGTTACCTTGTAATAAGATCTTCTCTGATCACCTGTATAAAAATAGCACATTCTCCTCACAATGAGGTCATGCTGGGTCCTCATCTCCCTGACTTATCTTTCCACCTGACATATCATAATATTTGTTTTGTTTACTATTTGTATACCCATGCTCAAATGTCAAATCCTTGAGAACAGAGATTTGTTTTGTTCACTGCTTTATCTTTCTTTCAGAATAGTAGTATCTGTTCACTCAATAAATATTTGTTGTGTGAAGGAAGAAAGGAAATTAAAAGTCAGTGAAAAATTCAGTCAGTCATTATAAATCATGTAACAGGCCAAGCTTGTGAAGGTTTATACCTTGAAATCACTCATAGCAAAAAGTTGTTGGGATGTGAGATTCCAGCTCTGACCTAGGCATTTATGTCAAAAAGAAAGATGCAGAATAACAATTTCTAGAGTAACAGGAGAGGCTGGACAAATAAGGAATGCTAAATTGAAGAGGGAAAGTCACAAATGCCAAAAAAATTGCTCAAGGAACCTTTCAAAATCACGACACATGGAATATGATTCTAAAATTATAAAATTGATATCAGAAATCAAAGCATTTAGTATAAAGCCAAATGGTTTGTAGGGTTAATGTTTCCTTGTTACATGTTGCAACTCAGTGTGAAGTTACTTATTAATAACCATTGAAAGTCTTTAAGTATTTAAGATCTACAAGGTTATCCCATCCCAAGTAACACTCAAGTTCAGTTCGAAGTTTGTGCTTTCAGGTCTCCTGCTAGTGGTTAAAACTCAACCTTTATAAAAAGATTACAATTTTACACCTATCAGATAACAATAACAGCAAAAAGATTTGAGTAGAGATAGCTCTTCTGGAGTTAGAGTGGAAAAGTTGTGTGTATCAAGAGCATCCTTTATTAAAAGTACCAGAAATATAACAGTTTTCAATAGGAAAAAAAAATCAGAGGCAGTGAACCAGGGAAGAAGATGAGAAGGGTCGTATTAACATATCAGCACACACATTTGGATAGGGCTTATTTTTTTTAATTCATTTAAAATGCTCATGAATTTTAATACATTTCATCTCCCCTCATTTCTACTTACTTGTCATTATCTTCCTTTTTCTGACCACTATATTTTTATATTTACTGAATATATATATTTTTATATATTTTTTATATTTACTATATTTTTATATTTTTTATATTTACTATATATTTTATATTTACTATATATTTTTATATTTACTATATATTTTACATATATATATAAAATATGACATGGCTGCTCAGTGTATTTGTACAGTATCTGAAAATAAGAATTTAATTCCTTCTCCATTAATAATATCATATTGGCTCCTTGGTTTCCACTTATTTATCATTTTGACAGTGACCCTATTTTCTTACTAGAATCTCTTTCATTGAAGCAAATCTTAGTGCTTATTTCCTTAGTTCTGACCTTTATAAACAACAAATGTTGCTTAAAACTTATAAAAGATAACACAGCCTCAGATGAACAACATGCTCTTTAATAAGATAGGGGTGCTGTGGTGAAATGGGGGGGTATGGCCCTCAGCATGGTAACAGTGTGTTGGAATGGCAGCATTGTGCCCTGGTGGACAGAGAGTTGGAGAAAAGAAGTTAAGCCTTCTCAAGAGATAAGAAGAGTATGAGAGGATTTAAGGAGGAGAAGACAGAGACAGAGGGAGAAAAAAGCTGAAGGAGAACAGAGGAGCAGCAGGGAGGCTAGTGGTCTGGGAGTTGCCTGTGAGATTCCATCTCCAGGCTGGGCCAGTGAGGAACCTGGGGAAGCATAATGGAGAAACTTGTGACTTGTATAAGTTGACTTAGATACATTGTACTTGAAAACTTGTTTTAACTTCAAAGTTGCAAAGTTTGGGAATTGACTGGATACCCGAGGAGAACTTGCTATGTTGCTGTTTTCATCGTGAGTGGTCTGAAATGGTTGCTGCTGTTGTATTGAGTGAGTCTTGCTGGTTTCAGGCCACTATAGAGTTGAAGCTGAAAGAATGTCAGAGCTGTGCCTTTTGGAGGAAAATTGACGACACCATATTGGTTTCCTCGTTGGATCTGAATCTCCTGCTTTTGAAGAAGGATTGACAGCACCATCTTAGTTCCTTCACCTGGATTGAAAGTGGGATGGTCATCATCTTGTAGACACATATGGCTTAGGATCCATGTGCAGTTTTTGGGCTAGAGACTGAAGTGGTTGGTAAGATTACCAAAAGGGTACCTTGTACCTTCAGTGACTTCTGTTTATTTTGTCTTTTAATCAGTAAGTCTGTTTTTGCCTCTTCGTAAGGTCAGTGTGGTCTTGCTACTGTTCATGCAGGCTGGTGCAAACTTAAGGAGTAACTGGGATTAAAGGGCCAGCTTCTCCCATTTGAAAGTTTAGTTAATACCCTGTTTTGTTGGTTTTCTTACCCAATTTCAAATATATATTATTACTTACGACTAAATAAAACTTATGCTTAAATTAAAGAAGACAAAGCTGCATTTTCTCTAGCAATGTTCAGATTGAGAAACAATATAGCATAACCCATGAAACAACAGAATTGTTTAGGAAAGAATAACTTTGCTTTTGAAATTGCTCTCTTTTCTTCCTAAACCTCCCTACATAGCCAAAATATGCTGAAGCTAATTCTTACAGAGAGAAGCATGGTATTGCAAGTTCTATGAATATCTCACAGGATCTTCTAAACGAACATTTCTGATATTATTTAATAATCATATTGACAGATTGCTAAGCTTTCACTTAATGTGAAAGAGAAAAATATAAAGCTATTCATACTTCTACAAGTTGACCTTAAATATATCTTTGTCAAGTGAAGTGCTGTCTGCTAGAAGAGGACAAAAAGAAACACACCTACCAAATAACAGGGCAATCTTCATGGTTGTGTTCAATGGAGCTGCAAAACTACCTACCTGGGTATTATTTTAAGCAATATAGCAGATAAATGGACTGAATCCTGTAAATGTAAAGTGCTCTGCACATGATTAATTACTTTAACAAGGCATTTAACATCTTTTTATTAACATATAAATGTGCTATATTGTAAAACTTACAGTGTCATACTAGATGGGAAGACATTCTTAAGTATGAAATTAGTGTTAAAAATATCATATATTCACATATACATAGGAGGAAAGCCTTTAAATTTAAATTAAAATTTTAAAATGCAACATCAATATGTAGGTGAAAATGGCGTTTCTAATGACTGCAATTGATTGTTTCTGTACATATATTCAGCAATGGGGCTTTTTTTCATTCCAAGACTCTACAATGTTCTCCCTAATTTTAATCTGACCCCTAGATTTAAAATTGAATTGACCTCTGTGGCAGCAACATTTTTCTGCCTTCCCTAGTAGTTATCTTGACCATGTGACTTAGTGCTAAGCAATGGAATGAAACCTTTTTTCCACTATCACACTTTCTCTTTTTCCTCTATACCTGTTAAGGGTCTGTGGCCTACAGTACTGGTGGCACTGAATTAAAATAACAGCTATTGTTCATTGGTGGGTGGAGACTTGGAGAAGGAAAGCCTCACCTTCTCATATAGGATTAGTGTTAGGGGATTTAAAGGAGAGAAATACATAACAAAGAACTGAGAAGGAAGGGGCAAAGAGCAACGGAGCAGGGAGGCTGGAAGGCCTCTCCTCAGAGCTCCCTCAACCATGTGCAGCAGCAAGACCCTTCCCTGGGCAGATATATCCAGGAAAGCACATTGGAGAAACTTGTAACTTGTATAGGCTAACTTGAAAATGTAGTACTTGAAAACTTGGTTTAACTTTAAAATTATGAAGTTTGGAAGTCTTTTGAAGTACTGAACAGAATTTGCTGTGTTGCTATTTTCAACATGAGATGTCTGAAGTGTTTGCTCTGTTGCTGTATTGAGTGAGTTTTGTTGATGCCGGGCCACTTTGGACTTAGAGCTGAAAGAATGCCTTTTGGAGAAGAATTGAAGATGCCATCCTGGTTTTCCCCATTGAATTTGAATCTCCTGCTTTGGAGAAAGATCGACAGCGCCATCTTGGCTTTTTCTGGTTTGGAGTGATTAGAGCTGTGTCTTTGAAGGAGTGGCAGCTTAACTCCTTCATACAGCTTAAGGTGGGGCAGCTGCCATTTTGTGGATGCACATGGCTGCTGTAGCCATGTGCTCTTTGGACTAGAGACTGGACTGTGTAGTAAGATTACCAAGGGGTTCCCTTGTACCCCTTAGTGACTTTTGTCTAATTTGTCTTTTAATAAGTAAATTTGGTTTTGCCTCCCTCTTAAAATTTATGTGGTCTGAGAAGAACCTGGTGTGTGACTGGCTTTAAAAGGCCAGCTGCCCCCTTTGTAAGTTTGGTTAAGTATACCCTTTTTTACTTGTTTTGTCATCTGATATCAGACCCATCAGATGGAAACAATGCTGAAGCACTAGAAAATTCCTAGCCACAATTCGGAAATCGCCCTAAGGAAAAGTTGTCCTGAACCAGGAAGTGCCGGTCTTAACAAAAATCATCTTGGACTTCTCTGGAGTCTTCTTGGGCTGGACAGAAAAGCAAAACCCCATCAAACATTAGCAAAGGAAAAATAATCAGTCTAAAATCACATGTATGAAGAATTTACATGGCTGTAAATTGTGAAAATTAATGGAGTGGACCAGAGGTGTTTTGCCCAATGTTTAGGAACCCGGGGCATCAGTAGAAGGAGGAGACTTCATATGACAGAAAAAGAAAGGTGTTACCTCTTCCTTACTCTGAGAGTAAAAAAGACATTCCTAAATAATTGGACACATTCACTGATAAATCTACAACTAGATGAGAGTGTCCAAACCACATTCTTCCAGGTATCTCTTCTTTGATTAGGGAGGGGTAGAGAATTTAGGCAAGAGTAGAAGCTTCTGCTAGCCTGGAGGCCCCTTACTTCTCTCACCTCAAAACAATTTACATTCTTTAAGGAATGATAGTAGACTTCTCCAAGCTCATAGGATCTTGATTGACCTCTAGTTCAAAGGCCACAAGAAGACTATCCTGGACAGAATGAGAAATGCCCATCTGACCCTTTTGTGGAAACCAGCTCTAGAGAAACCCTACATGAACCAACATGAACAACAAATAAATAGCTGTTGTATTAAGTCACTGAGATTTTTGTTTTTATTTGTTATGACAGAATTAGTGTAGCATAATTAACTAAGTTAAGTAGGACTTCACCTTAATAGAAGATACATATGTGCACACATCGTATACACACAGGTGTTATCAAAGGAGGGGAGGCAAACTTTTTACTAAAAATCCTTTTATTATCAGCTTTTCCTAAACCAGAGAAAAATTTTTACCTGTTTAATCTGATGTAAAATGGCAAAAAGTTTTCATTAACTCTTAAGCTTATACACACGTACACATACACACGTACACACACACACATACACAATATACCTTTGTCATTTAAATGCTTGTTTGCCCCAGGGCTCTCTCCCAAACTAAAGAAAAAAAAACCTTTTCAAGGTGCTTTTTTCTATGTAATCCCAAACCAGATCAAACATTTAATGTGATCAAACTATTTATTACTAAGCAAACAATTAAACAAGTGATTACCTAATCATATGTACTATGAAATAAGTATGTAAAGACCCAGTTACCCTATTACAGGTGCTACAAAAACAAACATGAAAAACCGTTTCTTCACCACATGTCTTTTAGTCCTTGGTCACCTCACCACATGTCTAATCAATCTCAGTTCACCAGCACATGATCCAAAAGCAGGGCATTCCTTCCCCCCACCCCACCTCCCACCTTATTTGGTGTCTGTTTTGGCTTCCTCCAAACATATGGTCCAAGACACAGTGTTCTTCTTTTCCTTCAGTGTCCATCTCAACTTTAGGCAATAGAAAAATTCCAACATACATTAAACAACATCAGATCCATTTTCTCAAGCCACATGAATTGCCTCTCCAAAGACATATCAAACTAGTGAAAATACTCCAACACAAAGTTCAAATCTCCGAACTCTTTAGACTCCTTTAGCACACACCATCAGCTTATGCAAGCTAAGGCTCATGAGTTCACCAGCCTGGGCTGAAGTCTCGGACCCCAGGCCACCTTGACCATCATGGCCGAGCCCCATACTCTTAGCAAAAGTAGCCAATCCTTGTTTTTCTCCCAAGTCCCTTTTTATATCTCTTTCCTTGTTTTCCTTCTTTTGGGGAGCAGAGCTTTGTCAATCATCTCACATAACATAAACCTTGTTTTTCTTTTCTCCTCCCCTTCTATCATTCTGAAAGAAAGCTATGAATTCTAATGAAGAGCCAGCAATCACCCCTTGGCATAATCAACCTAAGCTTTGTTCACTGAACCTTGAAACAATCAAGTAAGATAATCAAATCTCTACAATATTGCCAAGTCCTTCTTGAAATTTACAATTCTAAAGTGAAGGGGAGGTGCCTCATATTTCCTAACTGCACAATGTTAATATCAATGCATAATAACATCAGCTATGTTAATGACAGATGCCACTCCAACATAGTTACAAACAATTACACATAGATACATATAAACATTAACCTTTTTTATATTGCTAAAGGACTGTAAAATTCCAAAATCCTTCTGTGGTACAATTTTATAGTATATAACAAAACCCTTAATTACATACTTACCTGCTTTGTGCCCAATTATGTGCTTGTCTTTAATCTAGTTCTAGAAATTTATCCTGAGTAAACAATCACCACTGTAGTGTGCAGAAACCTAGTTCCAGTGATGCCTAATAAAATGTTACTTTACATTTACAAAAATTTTCAGGCAACAAAAAATATTCAATACTAACAAATGAGTTAAATAAATTGTGATATTTTAGACAAAGCCACATTCAAGATGATTATAATAATATTTTTTTAAATTATGACATGGAAATTCTTACAATATATTAATAAGTGAAAACATGTGATTGTATACATTGTTTGGTCTCAACTGTTTTTTTCCAACATGTGAGTGTATGGATGTATGCATTAAAAAAATCAACCCCCAAACTGAAGAGATAAGAAAAATATTATCAATATTTATACCTAAGTAATGAGGAATAATAGTGATTTTTAAATTTTGCTTTTATTACTAATTTCCTCAATGTTTATCAATGAACATATATACTATTCATATAAATATATTTTGGAAAGAAATCTCTTGCAGAACACACTTTATCAGAATACAAGTATTCTAAGTTTCTGGTGCTGAAAGAGAAATGTGGAAAAGAAGTGTCTTATTTAGGAAATGAGGTCAGGGAAGGTAGAGCAAATAGAAATCATTCCAGTAAGTTGATTCTAAAGAAAACTGCAGAGGGCACTAAATGAATATTGAGTATTTTGCATTGCATATTTTTTAAATTAACTAGTCCCCATAGTAGTCATGTAGTGATTCTGGCTTAAGATTCATGTGGTATTCTATTCCTGACCCCTATTTCACAAAACTGCAAAACTTGTGTCTAAGACATCAAGTTCTCTTAGTTGCATGGCAAATGTAAACTTTGTATAATTTCTAATATCCTTCTATTTCAATCCTCCTTGGTCCTTTTTAGTCTCTATATTTTCTTTTATTTTAGAGTAATACTTGACCACTAAAAATCCTAAATTATCCTTCTCACTTAAGCTCTTCTAGCTTTTCTTCTTTCAAATTGAGCAAGTAGTCTTAGAAAAGTCACTGCATCTCTTGGAACTTTGTTATTTAATGAAAGATTGAACCAGGGTCCTCTTGATTCTGACATTTGGAGATCCTTTGGCAATTAATTTGCCATGGAAGGCTGATTCTGAAATTCAGTGAAAGTTCTTCTTCATGGGTCTCTACTTTCTGTCTGAAACATGCTTTGTGTCCACTTCTCCAAGAATAGATAACGATGGCCAATAGGCATTTGGAAAAATGTTCACCATCATTTATCATCAGGGATGGGCACATCAAGACCATGCTGAGATACTACCTCACACTTGTGAAAATAGCCCTTATCAAAAAGAGCAGAAATAAGCGTTGGTGAAGATATGCAGAAAAAGGAACCCTTGGACATACTATTGGTAGAAATGTAGACCAATCCAACTCTTACCCAAGAGTGTTGTTGTTTCTCAAAATGTTAAAAATGTATCTACTAAATGATCCAACAATTTTACTCCTAGATATTTACCTGAAAAATACACAAATACTAATCCTAAGGGATATGTGCATTCTTATCTTTATTGCAGTACTATTGCAAGTTATGGATATAACTTGAATGCCCAAAGATAGATAAGTGACTCAGGAAGATGTAGTTATGTATACAATGGAATATTACTGAGCTATTAAAAAAGATAAACTCTTCCCATTAGTGAAAACATGAATGCAACTGGAGAGGATAATATTCAGTAAATATACCAGAAGAAAAAAGATAAATACCAGATGAGGTCACTTATATGTGAAATATAAAGAAATAAAACAAAGGGTCAGATAAATCCAATGGGAAACTCCAGGAATCTGACTGTAGAATTGAGGCTATACCAGAGGGGGAGGAGGGAAACAAAGTCTTGGGGAGTGGGGAGACCAATGGACTATGGTGGAGAATTGTGCATGCCCTGATTGTGGGTGTAGTGTGATACATCTGAAGGGCGTGATCATACACCATTGAATTACATACAATGCCATAAACCATTATTACCTCAATAAAAAAAACAAAAAACAAAAAAAAACTTAAGGCCCAGACAAGACTCCATAGAGCAGGCATATCTGTGTCTAGGGATTCTTTTCCCTTTTACTTTATTTTTCTCTTCCTTTTCAAAGATCATGGGCCTATGTTTCATTTTTCCAAAATATAATAGAAACTATTTCATGAACTGTGAGGAACATATAAGACCTATAAGAATGTTTGCAAATGGCAAGCATTTAATAATTGTTGGCCACTATTTTAACTGTTTTTATTGCTAATAATGACTAACTGTTTGTTTGTTTGTTTGTTTTTCTTGAGATTACTTCTCGCTATTTTTGCCCATGGAACCGCAGGCTTCCGTTGCCCAGGGTACCACAGACTCAAGCAATCCCCAGCCTCAGCTTCTCAGGTAGCTGGGATTACAGACGCGCGCCACCACGCCCAGCTATTTTTTCAGAACTAAGTCTCGCTACAGGCCCCGGGCGGGACTCGAACCGCGATCCCTAGCCCTGGCCGCTTCATAGGCTGAAGCTTACAGGCACAAGCCACCGTGCCCGGCTTAATAATGACTAACTCTGAAGCCAGTCTTCTTTTTTCTTCCTTTCTGAGATTTGAACAAAGTAGAATAGTATAGAAAAATCAATGCTATAAGGACTGAGGTAACAACATGAAGAGTAACTAGATGAGTCAGAAACATTTTTCAGGTTCCCTGAACCTATACAATGCTATGTTGGACAGTGACCTGATCAACAGGCACGTGCACATAGTCACCTGGTCCAGGTGGTAGTGAAATTAATGAATAGGCACCTTAATTCTCACTTTAAGGCAGGTGCTAACTATACTTACATAGTAAAATCCTTTTTAAAATCCTCAGCTACACTTTGAATCACAGAAAGTGATACACATACCCAACACTTCGGCATGAAAATATTTGCAGCCAAATTTCATTTGCTCTTTCCTTAACATAGCTCCAGAAGACACAATAAATACATATTTCATTTTGAAACACATTCTTTTGGAATAATGTTGAACAGAAACAGTGATTTGTGGTTTTAGGTCAGCTATGTTTTGCATGTTTTACATTTTACAGGTATATAACTGCTATTTATAAGGACTGCCTTGAACTTGTTATCAAGGAGTTTCTTTTGAAGTTAGGAGACAATTTTTGATTTCTAACAAAAGGGTAGAACAGAAATAATGATCATTAATTACCCTAAAGTTGTATCTCAGCACCTCATTTTCCACATAACACAAAACAAACTATATTGTAAATGCTTTTAATTTTCTGCATATTATGACATTTTAAAATGGGGGGGAGGGGATTTTTCTGCACTTTATTTTAGCCAAAAGGCCAAGAAGCAATGTTAAAAAAACACACACACACACAACTTTATGAATGAGAAGAGGTTGCTCTTCCCAGAGCTATTTCTTTCTTTCTTTCCCTTTTTTTTTTTTTTTTTTTTTTTTTTTGGGATTAGATCTCGCTATTTTTGACTGTGGAACCGCAGGCTCTGGTTGCCCGGGGTACCACAGACTCAAGCAATCCCCAGCCTCAGCTTCCCAGATAGCTGGGATTACAGGCGCGTGCCACCACGCCCAGCTATTTTTTGGGACTAGGTCTCCCTGTGTTGCCCCAAGCGGGACTCGAGCCGCGATCCCTAGCCCCCGGCAGCTTCATAGGCTGAAGCCTACAGTCACAAGCCACCGTGTCCGGCCCCCAGAGCTAATTCTTAATGATAGAAAAGGGGCTAACTGGAACCGTGTCTTTGATCTGCAAACTAAACACCCCAGAGCTGTACCACCTCTCTTGTCTGTGGACCCCAGGAGGCAATAATCTTCTGCCTTAATCTTCCCAGGGTTTGGATACCAGGAAACTAAGGATCAACCTTTAATTTACAGACCACAAAAATTTCTCGAACTAGCTAGTCCCTGCCTTTGCTTGTCTTTCCAATGGTAGGCAGATCTCCTGAAACTTTTCTTTCATCTTCCACCTGCTGGCCATCCTGGGGCTGTCCCATGTGCCCCTGTGCATTATGCAGTGTCTCTAGAACTTCTGAGTAAAATTAACTTAGATATTATCCTGAGTCTCCCTTCTGTCTCCTTGAAAGCAGTGCCTTTCTGACCATCTCAGAAATGAATATAAACATCATTTCCCTAAAATGGAATAACGGTCCCCATGCCTCTTGACCAATAGGTCAAGTTTTGTAAATTAGAGGGTAATTTCCTTTAACCTTTATTTACACTATCATCTCATTATTTACCACATTCAAACAGCCACCTGCCCTGGGACTTAAGACAAATGACAATGTCCTAAATAAAAATACTAATTCTTTTATAAATACTGCTCTCTTCTCCTATCCCCAACTGAAACTGGGTAAATGTTTGTGATATAAACAAATATTACTTTAATAGAAATTTTTACAAAGAACCCAGACTATTCTTTAAAGACACAGCACCATATCATATTCTCACCTGCAGTAGATAAATGTTCAAGTTCTCCACTTCCCTGATAAAACTTATCATTATCTGTCTTTTTTATTATAGCCCTTACTGCGGGTGTGGTTTTGATTTGCATTGCCTTGTTGCTGACAATCCTGTAATGTGTTATCAGCCAAAGGACTGTCTGCTTTGGAAAATATTTATTTAAACCTTCTACCCATCTTGAAAATAAATAAATCTTCTGCCCTTTGTTTAGTTGTATTTTTGTTACTGAGTTGTAAAGGTTCTTTATCTAGTTTAGATATATGTATCTTGTTTGAGACATAGTTTTTCTCTTTTATCATTTGTCTTTTCATTTTCTTTATGATGGCTTTTGAAGTAAAAAGGCTTTTAATTTTGAAAATTTGACATTCAACTTACCCATTTTTTTTCTCATGTTGTTTTTATTTTAGGTCTTCTTGATGATATCATTACCTTATCCAAGGTTATGAACTTATGTTTATTTTTTTTAGGAGTTTAGCAATTTTTTTAATATGTATTTGGGTCTTTGAATAATTTGAGTTTCTTTTTCTAAATGTTGTTAGGCAGTGCAACTTCATTTTGTTGCATGTGGATATCCAGTGGTCCCACCTCCCACCTCACATATCATAGATTTGGTGATTTTTTGACTACCTACAGGGATGAACTGGCAGAAAGTCCAGGAAGTGAGATATCATTTCTGGTTTGAATCAGGCAGTTGGGAATGGCCCTGGGGTCTGCAGGTACATCTTCACCTGGGAAGGAAGTCTACAGGTACATCTTCATCTGGGAAGTCCCTACCTACCCCTGTGATAACCATACCATCTTTCTAGACATCCCACCAGTCTGGGAGTCAAGGATGAACTAGAGGCAGCCCTTCCACAATATGGCCTTTCTAGCACCATCCATACCTAACACCCTGCCTAGGGGCTCTGTGTATAAGAAGGAAGCCTCCTGATGTTATAAATAAATCTCTACAAAAGAGACATCATTTTTTCAAATATCACAATGTCATGAACCAGATTTCCTGAGAAAAGAAGTTACTGGGAACTTGGAGTAAGCGGAGCAGCCAGGGGATTCTACATAACCTAGAAGGAAAGAAGGTCGATTTCCTTTGGTTCTCATGCTTTGACTTGCAACCAGAAACATACAGAGAAGATACGAGGAAAGACACACATGGAGGAAAAACATGTAGAAACACTCACAAAAAGCATGTGGGTAAGAAATGCAAGGAAAGACTGCTCCTGGTGTTCAAAGAGCAGGAAAAGACAATGACAATCAAAACCTTCGTTTGTACTTTGATTGAATTTTGTGTTAATCCTTCTGTCCAAGCTCCCTGGGACCTGTCTAATCCTTTCCTTGTGGTTCCTTGCCAGAAGGTTCAATGCACTATACAGTAAGCTTTTCCCACTTCAAACTGATCTTCACATTTGTCCATTAGAGAATGGAGAATTTTTATGGTTCTATTAAGAATGTCTATTAGGAATGTCTTTAGAAATATCTTTAGGAATATTTATTAGGAATGTTCTCTCTTTCCCCCTCCATATAAATTCTGTTAAAAATATTTCACATCAAGAGTATATTTACTTTGCCTTTGTACACTTGGATGGCTGGATCCCTTTTAGAGCATGAGAGTTTGGAGTCCCTGGGAATCCCTTGGTTATGTGCCGACATTGATGAGGAAAGACTGGGTCACCAAAGTGAAACTGCTTAAAGAAGTACCTGCTCTGCACCACCATGGGCCTCTTGAGGCCCAGACTTGTGGCCAGGTTCTGCCATGGGGAAGGGTTTGACACTCTTAAAGATAGGGCCATGTTAATGAATGATTCCAGAGGCACCAGGAAATGTCTTTCCTAGTCAAAAACACCTTTATCAAATAACAAAATCTTCTTGCCATTCTTTAAAAACTAGTGAATGCTCTGCTGTGCTCAAAACCTCTCTTCTTCCTGAGTGGAAAATTCCAGACTGCTATAGAAAGGAACATCCATCTTGATCACTATCTTGTCGATCCTTTATTGGAAGTCCACAAGCTTCTTCTAGAATTGTAAGGGGCTTGGACAGGCCTTAAGAATACTGGAGGACTTGTGAAAACTCTATGGTGGGTGTCCAGAACTTGTTTTAGTAGTATGCGGTAAAGATATGGAGTAGGTAAGATTTCTGAGTCTCATTCCAAGTGACACCACTAACTGTCCATGTTTGACTTTCTATTCATTGTTAAACTATTTTCCTCTTTGTTGGTAAGGAACATAATTTCTCTTTGAATCTCCAGGAATCATATAGGACAATGTTGTTGCTGTTGTTTTTCTCTTTCCATCTGTAAGGTCATGACACTAATTTAATGACTCATAATCAATACATTTTGAAAAAGGAAAAAGTGCAGAGGAAACTTAAGATTGCTAAACTGTAGTTGGGGGACATTATTTTTAAGAAACTCAGTTTCAGTTTCTTCTCTCTGTGTGGGTGCATATATATGTGTATGTTAAGTGCATTGTATAGAGATGAAAAGTGTGTTTTTACAATTTTACAGTTCATAAAGTTACAAATGAGTAGGAAAACATTTGGAATAGAGTCTCCTTCAAAATAAGTGACAAATAAAAGACAACTAGATAAAACAGCTATGAAAACATCCATTCTTTTTGCCTTTAAGTATTTTTGCTTTTCTTAGAAATGTTCACTTTGTAGAAAGGCAACTGGAGTTTCAGGTATCAAGAATCCCAGTTACCTCATCCTATAAGTTTAGAAGAAAGATTCTTTTACTTATTTGCCAGGAAGATTGAACTTGTCCTTGCCTTTAGCATTTGCAGGTGATCATGAAGTTAAGAAAATGTTATCTCCCAATAGGGACATTGTCTCTTCTCTGGCTGCTTTACAAGAGTAACTGCAATTCCAGATAGGCAATTTGAATAACACGCTTCATTTCTTTGATTTGTAGGGTGAATCTAATCAACCATCTCCCTATGGGCATAACCTTCCAAAAAAAGAATCTTGCTTAAGATGAACAGATATTACACTAGTAAAGGAACAATGTGAAGTCATTTAAAGTTAATACACAGGTATAATACTAAATATAGAAAAGCCTAGGGGCATAGATTTAAGAATATGTTGATATTGACTAAACAAGTGACATTTGGCATAACATAAATCTTAAAGTTCCATAATTACTAAGACTTGTGTAGGTCACAACTCTCAATATTTTAGATAAAAAATATTCTAATGCATATTCTATGGCACTATATAGACTGCTCAAATGCTTCATATCTTAGTATTCCATTAAGTAAATCTATATGAACCTTGAATCAAAACTGATGTTTAGAAAGTAAAGTGACTACCTTCAAAATTTAATTAGAGGTACTTTCAGAGTAGTTTAGGGACTTAACCAAGGTATATACTTCACCAGTATATAGCAAAATTAAAAGTCAGCTCAGCTCTTTTGACTCCTTTTCCAGTTATCTTCCAACTCTTCCAACCATAATACACTCATTGAAAATGTATGTAATTCCTACTATGTGTCAAGCAGTATTCTACAACAAAGCCCAAGCCTTCATGAAGAGCTCACTTCACTAAGCAACAAAACAAATTAATAGTATTTTTGCAAATATTATTATGGAAGTGAAATGAGACCATTTTCTTTGGCTAGTGAAAATGTATGAAAATACACCTTTCTTTCTTTTTTTTTTTTTGAGACTAAGTCTCACTATTTTTGTCCATGTAACTGCAAGCTCATATTGCCCATGGTACCACAAACTCAAGCAATCCCCAGCCTCAGTTTCCCAGGCAACTGGGATTAAAAGTGTGTGTCACCACGCCCAGCTATTTTTTTGGAACTAGGTCTTGCTATGTTGCCCCAGGTGGGTCTAGAACCCGGTTGGGTCTCGTTACGTTGTCCTAGGTGGGTCCCCAGTCCCAGCTGTGACTCCATAGGCTGTTGTTTACAGACACGCGCCACTGTGCCCAGCTTTTTTGTTTTTTTTTTTCAATATGCCTTTCTTGATTAAAAAAAAAAATAGAGAATCATATGGAGAAAAAGCTTGTGTAAAGTATGAAAGCACCAACTTCAGGTGTTTAAACCATACCCAAATATTGGAAAACATTGAAAAGAGTCCATTTTTTCTCCTGGTCTGTGGCTACTGGAAGATTTAAGGAAGAAAATTACATCATAGGTCATGGGATGCCAGAGGAACTAGTATAAAACTCTCTATTCAAGATGAATAGATTCACATTTTAATCCAAAAAGGAAAACTGTCTGCAGGGGCAAAAAGCTATTTATATTCCTCATATGGTCATCAGTTGGAATAAGGCAAAATAATGATTAGAGATGGTTGTTTAAAAAAATGGGATATAAGGTCCATAAAAGGGTTTTGAACAATTTCAGTTGTGTGTAAGTGTTCAAACACGAAAAGAAACAAACAAAAACTCGTGAAAAAAATTAAAAGTTTCAACAGCTTCTCCTGCTTTGAACAATTCCATAGTAATGTGAATTACTCTATGTATACCTGCCACTATTACGAAAGAGTGGAGTTGCCTTCCTAAAAGCACATTAGTGATACAGAAACCAAGAAGCACATCAAGACTTACAACTGGAAGATACTGGCAGGGACTATCTTGTGTAGAGACGCCTTTCCCAACTCTTTGAGGTCAATCTGCCCCCTTACTTAGGATTCCTTTCTGGAACTTACCTTGGACTTGTGGACTTTCTGGACTTAGCAGTCTCATCTCAGACTAACTTTATTGAATGGGCTTTTACCCATGAGAGGATGGGGAATTCAGGGATTTTTACTGGGGGTATCTATTATTTGGAATTTCCTTTCTTCTCTTTCCTTTTTTTAAATTAATCTTTTTGTTGTTTACATATTCATGCATATAAGTATACATACATATTATATATATACATTGCATCATTGCATTCCCCGGGATTGTCCTTCCACTTCATCACCCGAGAGCTCTCCTTTGATCTTCCTGTACTCCTCCCTATTCCAAATTCTCTCTCCTCCTACTCCTCCCTTGGTAGCCTGCCCCAGCTCCACTGTCAGTTTATTTGAGGTTTTTCCTGTCTTTTTGTTTGTTATTCCTATATCCTGTCTATAGATTAGATCATATGCTTTCTTTTTCTTTCTGATTTATTTCTGCTACTATGGTTCCCTCTAGTTTCATCCATGTTATCACAAATGCTTCATATTTGTCATATTGTCAGTTTTGATTGAAGCATGATATTCCATTGTGTAAACACACCATATCATTTTCAGCTATTGTTCAGTTTTGGGAAACTTGGGTTGTTAAACATATCTTGGCAATTGTGCGTAGTGCTGCAATAAACTTCTGAGTACAGATGTCATTTTGAATTAGTGTTTTGATGTTCTATAGGTTGATTCCCACCCAGATGTAGGATTGCTGAATCAAATAGTTGTTCTATTTTCAGTAGTTTGAGGATCCCTACACAGTTTTCATACTGGCTGAACCAGTTTGCATTCCCACAAGCAGTGTAAAAGTGTTCCTCTCTCTCCACATCCACGCCAGCTTTTGTTGTTGCCCAATTTTTTTTCATATGGGCCATTCTTACAATGAGATGATATCTCATTGTGGTTTTGATTTGCATTGCCCTAATTATTAGTGATACTGAGCATTTCTTCATATGTCTGTTAGCCATTTATATTATCTCTTTGGAGAAGTATCTTTTTAGTTCTTCCCATTTTTTGATTGTTCTCTTTGCTTTGCTTTTGCTAAGTTGTTTGAGTTCATTGTGGATCTTTGTTATCAGATCCCCATCACTCTTATGGAGAGTAAAATTTTTTCCCATTCATTTGGGTATCTTTTTGTTTGGGTTATTGTCTCTTTTGCTATACAAAGCTTCCCTGCTAATATCTATAACTTACCTTTCCTTTCTACCTCCACTCCCCAAAGCCTTTCTGTCTAAACTATTTATGATGATCTCTAAGTCACATGGCTGATATAGCCATGCTGCGTGAAGCATGTATACAAAAGGTATATATTTTATTATTAAGTTTCTTTGCTTTGTCTCTCTTTGATCTGGCTGATGCTTGCTTGATTATTTGTCAACCTAGAAGAACCCAGAATTGTAAGGGTGATTTCCTTTACACCCGACATAATAACATCATCAACTATAATAAAACAGATTCATATTTGGGGAGATGGATCGCAAAACCCCTGGAAGTCACTCTCACAATAGCTCCTGAAAACCTCACATAATTCAATAATGTAGAAGACAGCCAGATAGATTTTCCCCGTAATAATAAGTACAATACAAAAAATAATCTTAGTGCACATAAACCTAGTCTATTAATACATTCTTTATATCAAACTTATTATTTAATGCATAATATACAAGGTTTAGTGTGGGGAATTCACATTATTTAAATGAGGATCATAAAATGAGTTCCTAATAATATTTCTCATTGCTCAGTGTTTCAAACTTGATAAATTGAATTAGTGTGCAATACAACTGTACTGTTTATCCAAAAGCCACTCAATATTGGAAAAAGGTTATTAAAAGAAATGAGGGTGGCATAGATGTGGGGAGGGTGTAGCATAGTACTTCAAAGATATATACTCTAGAGAAGGCAAAAGAAAGTACTATAATTCTTGAGACACCTGGAATTTAAATTATTAGGACTTATTTTCTAACCATGAAGCTTATACAAAGATAAATTTTATCTGCAAAGAAACCTACAGAAGACTGTGAAATGATGCCAAACTTTACCTCTCTTAAGACACTGTAATGAGAGAAAACAAAAAAGTAGCGGGGGAAAATCCCAACTGAATGGACAAAAGCCAATTTTTTGATAAAGATTTATTATTGTTCCTGCAGAATTTGGATTTACCTGCTTACATTTCTGCCTCATCGAGTGAAACATGGGCACATGGTTTCTGGATTCCACACTGAGCTTCAGGTCACCAAACACATACCTATCTGAAGATTGTATAGGCTTTACTGTCACAATTTGCTTCAATTGGGAGAAGGGATTTCTATCAAGCTTATGATTCAAGCTTAAATCTTTAGTTTTTCCAATATCAAGGTTTCAAAATAGGATATGGATATATAATTCACCTGGCAGTGAATTATATTCATGGACTTAAGCTCCTAAATTCACACATGTTTCAAAATGAGCATAATTCTAGACAAGTGATTGCTTCTATAGGAACTAACATGTGAGGGATGACACTCTCAGAATACATAAACTTATAGTGTTAGAGAACATTTCTTGGAGCACATTGTTAATGTTTTGATTTTTAAAATTAGAGTTTCCATTTAGGAATAACTTTAGATTTATAGAAAGTTTCAGCATTCCCTTCACCCAGTTTCTCCTCTTATCAACAGTGAATATCACCACAGTACAATTGTTAAATCTAGGAAAACATAAGTACACACACACTACTGATCAAACTCAAGATGTATTCAGATTTCACTATTAATTAATGTTCTTTTGTTTATTTCTGAATCCTATTCAACTTTAAGTACTTTTTATTTGGAAAGAGTCACATTATTTCATTTCATTTCATTTTCAGATCACTTTCAAATTTGTGAAATTTAAATTGATATGAGATAAAACTGCACTGTTCATCCAAAGACTTTCCATAGTGTTTAATACTATCATGGCTGAAGAACTAACCTAACGTGTAGTGGTGTAAGCCAGTGTTAATCAAATCTGAATGGCATGGGGAATACAGAAGGTGCATTTTGCACTGTTTCAGCCAAAGATTTCAGGAAAATTGAAAGAGTATCAGTGCAAAATCAGAGATTGGGAAATCAACACCAGTTTTGTTTGCTGGAGGAAAAGATCCTCCAGGGATCATTTCCCTACAAAGAAGGAAACTTACACTGTAGGAGATAGGGTTTATTTGCAGGAATAAATTCCTAGAGAAGTTAAATGAAGTGAGACTAGGAGCACAGGGGATGGGTTGACTTTAGCTAAGAGTTGGGATTTTCTCTTTTAGTAGCAGATTCAAAGAATAAAAAGAATGGGTTCTGATTCAAGAGACTGGAGGGATGTAGAAGGAAGATGAGAAGTGTTTTGTTTCTGATGAATGTTGTAGGAAGAAGGCATAGGGAAAAAGGGTAGACTAGGGAAAAAGGGCAGACTAGAAAGATACTAAAATAATTCCCCAAGTATAGCTTATATCTATTGTTCACACTAATTTGAAAATTATGATACACTCTCTCTAACCCATTAAATTTGACTGTTTCTTTATGCTCCAATGAACCAACAACAAAAAAGAGCAATGGGAAAGCACTCCAAGTATCAAGAACAATAGTGTACCAATTAAATAATTTTATTAAATAATTTATTAAATAATTTTAATATTATTTATTATTAAATAATTTTATTTATTTAATATTAATTTATTAAATAATTTTTAATTTTATTTAAATTTATTTATTTATTTTTAAAATAATTTTATTTATTAAATTTATTAAATTTATTAAATAATTTTATTTAAACATCTTAAAAGAAGTTAAGAATCATGTATCAATATAGCAATCAGCAATTTAGGAATTGGGAAAATTCCTAAATCACAGAAGGAAATATATATCAAGCCTTGTTCATTAGTCATGCATCTAACAGCAATCTAGTGACTTAAACTATACATTAAAAGAATTGTTTCTCTATTAGCCAAAAGACTAAGTAAGTAATTGGAGAATGCATTTATCATGAGCAAAGATGGCTGATGTATGTGGACAAAATCATTATGGTAAAATGCAATACTCTACTGTAAATGGCATAAACTACCTAAATTGACAGTATGACTTGACACTTCTGGGAATATTTTTTCAAAAGCTATTAGAAAAAATGAAATTTGACAAGAGCTTTTGGGTCATCAGTGCTCTATAATTAGAATTTTCAAATAAGCATAGATTCCAGCACTTTGTCACCAAGAGAAAAATAAAATGGGGTTACCTTCTCTTTTCACTGCTTTTTCATTTTAGTTGAACTCACTAGAAGCCTCTATGATCAGACAGATTATATTTTAAGGCTTAAAAACAGTTGACACAATTTTCAGATGAAGTGAAAAATATATTATGATCATTAAAATGTAATAATAATTTTATTCAAAATACAATACAGATTACTGTATTGTAATACAAATGAAAACATTTATTAAACATTTGTTCAGCGGCCTGGTATATACATTATTTCACGGTCTTTGAAATTCTTAAAGTACCTTTAGGTGAGGCAGCTACAATAATTTGCCTACATTTTGCAAAAGAAAAATTGTGATTTGTCAAGTCCAATGCAATAAAAACAGACACTTGCAAATATTGCCTATCTGTTTTGTGCCAGATACATTCTATGTCCAGGCATGTGTGTGGCAAAAATGAAGTCCTCGGTTTACTAGAGGGAATAGATGGGTAAATGGATGACTTGTGCTTTATGAGAAGATGAATAATTAAGTCTGCTTGGAGATTCAAAAAAGTGATAACAAAGGTAGTGTCATCTGAGCTGGAACTTGAAGATAGAGAAGCAGTTGGGGGCAGCACAGAGAAAACAGATAAAAAGGGTTTACAACTAGGACAAATTTCTGGCTATACAAGTGTGGCATAAGTGGAAAGTGTAAGTTGGGGAGTGGTAAGGAACAAGGTTACAGAAATAGATGGGAGGAGGATGGTGAGGTTCTTGCATGAAGCTGAAGAATCCTGTAGCTACCACCCAGCATCAGAGACTTAACCACAGAGATCAACAACATCAGAAATTTTGATTTGCAGGAAGATAACCCTGACAGTGGCCTGCAATGTTTTTTTGTAGGTGAGAGACTAGTAGCTGGAAAACCTGGAGGTAGTCTGTAGGAAATAGGAGGAAATAGGTCTGTACAAAAGGATGAAGGCCACCAATGCTGTGTTTTTAAGTGGAGAAGCTACATTTATGATGTGCTTTTGAGCAAGATATTGAATTTTATGATCTAATAATTTTTAAAAAAGAATTAATCACAACATATCTATATATGTGGATTGGTGTTGGCAATCCTCAGAAGATACCTCTGGAAAGTCCTGTTAACAAAACAACTATATCATATCACATTTAGGAAAATAACTGACATATATGAGGTTCTGAGAGACTTTTTAGATAGACCACTAACAAAAGTATTCTAAAGCAGAGCATGAGATGGGGAGGAGGGTCTTGAGGGTGGCAGGAGCATAAAAGATTAAGATGGCGGTTCACAGGTGATAAGGTGGAAGATGGTGGGAGAACCCCAGGATAGATAATGATTAAAAAAAAAAAGAAATTGTACCCATAAACTATAAAAAAATTAATTAAGAGGGAAAAAAGAGAAAAAGAAACAAAAAAGTAAAATATTCTGTACACTGCTAAATAGATGAAAGGACTGAAGAAAGAAGTCACAGATTAGAAGGAATATTTGCAAACACCACACTTGACAAAGAACTGTTACTTTAAAATGCGAAGAAATTTTTAAAACTTAACAAGAAATAGACAGCTTAGTTTTTTAAAAAAAAGGTCAAAAATGTACCAGGCACCTCACCAAAGAAGATGTAGAAAAAGATGTGCTACATTATGTGTCATCAGAGATACACAAATTGAAACAATGATGAGATACCACTACACACCTATTATGATGCTCAAAATTCAGAACACTGCATACAAAGGATAATCTGGAAAGACTTGTGCTAGCCTATATTCTGGGAAAGTGACATAACCAACATCCCTGAGTCACAACTCCCTTCCATCCTCTGTTTCCTTGGAAAAATGCAGCAGTACTTTTTATAGCATTTATGGGCACCCTAAAGCTTTCCCCAACATTCTGGACTTTTCTTACTACCTCTCCATACGTGCAAACAGTTTTGTTTAGTATTCAATAAAGTGTTCTACTAAGCTGACGGATAAATCACAGAAACTAGTAAACACCAATAGCATCAAGTATTGGCTCCCCCAGGTAAAATAGATGCTCCTGTTTCTGCCATTTCCAAATGCAGTCAATGCAGGTTGCAATGATTGAAAATAGATCTTGCCTGCTTCCTAATGTCCAGCCTATAACTGACCTCTTGTTTACCAGCACTGCCTTGTTAACTTGCTTTTGGAAATATAATCATATTTCATGTTCAGACTCACTCATGTGCGAAGGGTCAGGTTGATTGGCATCTAACCAGTTTCATGAGAATTTCAAAACTAACTTATCACAAAAGTTGAGTGGATTTCTGGGTAAAGCATTCTGGATTTTTTTTATAAACTCCTTTAGAGAACTTGAACCAAAGTCAAGTCCCATGACAACTCTGCTATTGTCAGCTTAATTTATTTCAGAAGTTACAGAATAAAAAAGTGTTCCAGAGACCTAAAATTCTACCCAACTCTGCAGTTAGAAACAATCTACTCTTTTCTTTCTTTTCAGTTTCTTTTGTACTTGGTTTAGCAAAAGTAAGTACTTTGAGCAGACATGTCTACATAGAAGATATCGAAATGGCCAACAAGCCTGTGAAAGAATGTTCAAAATCACTAGTAATCAGGGAAGCACAAATTAAAATTATAATGACTTAACATAAAACTTATATTCACAAATATTCACTTATTATATTCAAAAATTCACTTATTATTCACAAATAGCAAAAAATAGAAATATTTTAGAAAACTAAAATGTCCATGGATAAGTAGACAAAATATGATGTGTGTGTACACACACATATACAATAGAATAGCATGCAGATAGAATGAATGAAATACTAATACATGTATTGACCTAAAATTTTATGCTAATTGAGAAGTCAGATTAAGAGTATTATCTAAGGTATGACTCCATTTACATGAAATATCTAAACTGCACAAATCTATAGGGACTAAATAAGTGACTTCAGGAACTAGGAACAGGTATGGGGTAGATTGGTAATAGTACAGGGCTTTGAAGGGGTAATAAATATACTCTAATCTAAGACTGTGTTGATATGTGTAAAACTATGAATATACAAAAACCATTGCTTTGTACTGACTGAATGAGTGAATTGTGATTTACATAAATCACGTCTCAGTAGACTGTCAAAAATAAAAAAGGAAAGCAGCTCATATCTTTATGTAGTAGATGATAAAGAGTGTTATTTAGTACTGCAGTTATATTGGTTTATAACACTTTATACAACTTAGGAGTACAGGTTCACACCTTTTTAAATACTTGTCACCATATCATGCTACCACCAGAGTGAAATAATTCTCTACCTCAGTTCATTGGAACATTTCCACCTTTTGCTCCCCAACCCCTCTGATAATTTCAGTTCTGCAGTCTGAATCCAAGAGTTGTTTTCGTTTGTTTTTTTCTGTTCCTTTCTTTATGAGAATACTATCTTTTTATGTCAACAAACTCATCACAGCTTTAATGAGCAACCCACATAGTCTATAGGCCCGGTCTCTAACACCAAGAATGTATTCCTTAGTAGCATGGAAGTAATTAAGAGGTTGCTTTTGAGAAGAATCTCTGACCCTCTCTTTGCCAAAAACAGATACAATCTCCTGTTGTCATTTTTTGCAATCAAGGAGTCAATGAACTGCATTTGCATATCCTCAATATTTCCATTATAGTCATCAGAACTCTGAATTTTCCAAATCAAGGACTGCAGTTTCTCAGGATTTTGGACCACCTAATGAGATCAACTTGCTCTGATTTACTTGGAATGTTACCATTTTTGACACTGAAAATCCACCTCTGTCATCTCCTCAGAACCAGGCAAATTAGGCAGATCAGTCACACTAGGCTCACCATACAGGTTAAATAATCAATGGGGAGTCCTGTCTGTATTTTTTTATCAATGGGCCTCATTGGACAGAAATTATGATGATCTCTTGCTACAGAAAATTGACTCCTATGTTTTCTATTGGGATCCTGGGGTTCGCTGCTGCTCTTACTAACCTTGGAAGAACAACCAGTTTAGAGACAGTCCAAGACAGTATTCATAATTCAGGTTTAAAAGTACCAGAAATAACATCTCACTGGTGAGATTCTGGCTCTCTCACATATTATAGTCATGTTGGAAATTCACAGCAAAATTCTAGTATAGCTAGAATGTTACACAATAAACAGAAACCAAATAAACCATAAATTCTAAATAGAAATTAAAATTATTGATTAAAGGTGTTGCTTAATAAGGGAAAGTTTTAAGTGGCTATGTGCTTCTCTGACTAAAAATTTCCTGGAAGCTAATCATGAATCTCTAAAATATCTACTTAATAAACTGTATAAACTGCACCAAACTGAAATCTGAAGTTATATTACATTAAAACAATATTATTTTTTTATCAAAACTACGTGAATTTCCCAGGAAAGAAATAATATCCATTCATAATTAGCCACAACCACTTAAGAAAATATCATATCTTTTGAAATATGAAACACTAATTTTGAGTTTAAGGAACTTCAGGGGGAAAAACCAATCATGTGAAAAGAGGTCTAAGGAATATTTCAAGGAATTTTATCCAGACTCCTGCAAATCAAATAAGAAAGACTAAAGGAAATGAACAAATAGAGAAGTTTGATGCAAAGGAGAATAAATTTCAACAGCAAGAACAATGGCAAAGGCCTACCCTGACAGCTCTTCAGGTTCTGAGCAGTTCATCCAAGTGATGTCTTGGGTTCATTGCAGCAGACTATTTTGCAGAAATAAAGTGATAGGAAAACCTTCTTTGAGTATGCATGCAAAGAAGATAATTGCAGTTTAAGCTGTTATGCCAGGCTTTTCACATGATGACCTTGTGGTTTCTTAGCTGTTGCACATAAAAAAGGTATTTGACCAAAAATGATTCAAATTGTTTTATAGTTTATAAATTTGTTTAAGGGAGGAGAAACACTCCATTTTTCCTTCTCTCTCTCTTTCTCTCTTCTATTTCCTTTCTTCCTTTTTTTCTTCCTATATATGTAGCGTGATTTTCTGTAAGAGTCACATCTGTGTGTGTATTTTGCAACTTGACAGAGGGCCATGGCATTTTGTTGCTTTGGAAGTCAAACACATGTTTATTACTCAATTGATGATCTCACATGACACTCACAGGATTTGTTTGTTGTTTTTTCCAAGGTGTCTCTTCATCTTGCTTCTTCTCTATCTTCAAACTGCTCTGCTTGGGTGGTGTTCCATTTCCTTAGCAATGCACTTCTTTCTCATGGACAAAAGGCCAAATTCCACACTGCCTCTATAATGAAATTCACAAGACCCTTGGGTTTAGAACATCATTGTTACCTTATTTGGTAAATGAGGGCTGTAGACATTGAGAAAGGTAACTGAGAAAAAGGATGCATTTCTTTAAGTACACAATGAGGCCCATACACTTGTCACCAGGTCCAAAGTTCTCCTTATTTTAAGTCAAAACAGGAGAATATTCTCTCTTTCTATTCAGATTATCCTGTAGGACTTTCTTCCCTCTTCAAATCTGTTCTTAGAGCTCACATGAACCTTTTATCATGAGCTATAGTTTTGCTTGACCAGCTTCTCGTAAGCCCAGAAATAGTTCAGGATTCTGTTTCTCCTGAAGATAAATGGTCCTGGACTCTTCTCTCAAAGCAAATGCCACATTACATGCATTTAGTAGCTAAAATTCTGGTAATTTTCAAAAATAATTCCAGATGAAAGAAGGCCCTGTACGTTCCCTTAGTTTTCATTCCTGGGCTTAATTGAATCAACAATGCATTATTTCAACACTGAGTTTTTCCACCCAGAGGAAAGAAATCCTTCTCAGGAAGGGAACACACAGGAATACTTCTCTTGGAGGAGCAGTGTATCTGACTTGTAAATGGGGAAAAGCAAGTGGGGACTCAGCTCAGTCCCTAGGCTTTCCATGCTGTCTCTCTGTCCTGCTCAGTTGAGTCTCTCATTCTTCTTCCCAGTGAAGTAAGTTTTCTGCAGCAGTATCAGTGGGGGAACTTGATATATGGGAGGGGTAGAATCCTTCAGAGAAGTTTTTAGGGCACTTGATTTTGGCTAAGAGCTATGATTCATTCTCTAAAATGTTCTTTTAGGAAATCTGGAGTGAGTGTTTTGTTCTCCAGCTGATACTGTATCCCATTCTCAACAGGTTATGAACTCAGAGGGTTGTCAGGAAATGATCACTTCTATAGAAATAATCCTAGTGATTAAGACTATAGAGGTTTATTTCCTGCTCCCACTACATTTTATCGGGAGGCTGGTCATCTGCCTTTCACTGTACTTACCACACAGTGGGAATTTGAGCCTTTTAAAGACTTGTTCGAAGTTTAATGCCTCTGCATAGGGCTCTATTAGAAAAGAAAATTAGAAAAACATTCAAATTTGATCCTGTGATATCATTACAAAAGCTTCTGGGAGCTGTGTTTTCATACTCAGCTCTTTCTGTAGGAAGTCATGGCTATGATAAACAACAATAAGAAATATCATCCACAACTAAATAGACCTTTTCATATTCCCCATATTTGCTGAGAATTATTTTTGGGAATAATTAATTCAATGCTTTTCTTTTAGGGTGTTGGCACTCTCCCTTTTTGGATTTGAGTTACAATATACTGAGCTCTATTATTTCTGGATTACATGTCAGTGATGGAAAATGAATTGAGTGCTTTGAGGAGAAAAAAAAATCATTACCAGAAAGATGAATAGAACTATTGTACTGGGTTACTAAAAGTAGAGCTCTGGAAATATCATTGATTTTATTTTTCTAGGAAACTTATCTTCTCAGATACTCTTCAAAGTTTTGAAAAATTCCTCCAGCAGCTATTGGGAAGTAGGTCTACTAATGCCACTCTTTCTCCTGGCCACTGACTTGAAAGAAAAGTCTTTCTTTGCTATGTGGCAATCTAATATAAAATCTGTTTCAAATTCTCAAATTTCAAGCATTTGAAAGAATCAACAGTCAGCAACATATACATATTTACTATGTTTGCCAATTCATGGAGAGGTTTGTTTTTTTTTAACAGATATATATCGACCCTACTATGAGCCAAATAAGTGCTGTGTACTGATGGCACATTAATCAAGATTGGCATAGACCCCACCTAGTAGAATTCTAAGTTTGGGGAGCCAGATGTGAACAATCTACAATTCACTCTGAAAAAATATCATGATGAGGATATACAGGGTTGCTGTGAGAATCTTATAGGAGGGGAGATCAGGGAAGACTTCCTGAAAGAAGTGGCATGAAATTATTATCTCAAAGACAGAGAGAATCACAAAGGAGAGAGTGAGCAAAGACTCTAAAGTTGGAGAAACTGGGGCATTTTTAAAAGACTGGAAGTAGAAAGTATGTGTACCGATAAAGGAGAGACATGCTTCTTTTGGGGAATAATTTAATAGGAAAGGTCTGAGCTATGAAGTTAAAGAAGTAGGCAAATGCAAGGTCATGGAAAGTCAAGAAAGACATGTTAGAACGTGTGGTTTTTGTCTCCATGGACATAGTCATTTAATGTTTTTTAGCATGTAAGTGGTATAGTGGCATTTGTTTCTAGAGTTAACTTGGTTGTTATGTTAAAAATAGATTGACAAAGAAAGATCTAGCCTGACCCTGAGATTACTCATGTATCTGACTTGGATACTAGATAATAGCGGGATCATCTACCTGAAATTAAAACCCAGGCGGTAGAGCAAATGTGGGCACTGAGTTCTCTCAGTTTGGAACATGCTGATTTTTTTTTTCTCAATTTTTTTTTTGTTTTGTAGGTACAATATATTTTTCTTCGCATCATTATCTACCCGGGGATTCTCCCACCACCTTATCACCTGTGAACCATCTTCTTAAACTTTTGTGCCCCTTTCAACCCCAATTTCCCCCTTCCCTTCTCATGGTCTGTGCCTCAATCCTGCTGAAAGTTAGTTTTAAATTTTTCTTGACTGTTTGTTTTCCCTTTAACCTGCATATAACTGAGACCATCCAATATTTCTCCTTTTTTTTTTCCTGGTTTATTTCTGCCAGCATGATTCCTTATAGTTCCATCCATGTTGTCATGAATGTCATAAGTTAGTCTTTTTTGATTGATGAATAATATTCCTTTGTGTACATATACTACAGCTTTCTGTACCATTCATCTGTCTTGGGATTTTTGGGTTGTTTCCATATCCTGGCTATTATAAATAATGCTGCATTAAACATTCTTGTACAGGTATCTTTATGAATTAGAGTTTTTATAACTTTTGGGTAGATTCCTAGAAGTGGGATTGCTATATCAAATGTGAGTTCCATTTTCAGTAGTTTTAGCATCCTCCATACAGCTCTCCACAGGGGCTGGACCAGTTTGCATTCCCACCGGCAGTGTAAATATGGAACAGGTTGATTTGAAATGTATAAAGGAAAGTGTTGGTGACCCACTACTTATACTGCTTTCTGGGATCACATTCTTCCAAAATAAAGTATTACACCCAAATTGGAGTATTAGAATCTCAGATGAAGGTATTTATGAAATAACCAACTGGAGGTTCCAAGAGGCAAAATGGATATGAAGTCTGAATCTCAGAAGCAAAGTTTGGGTTACAGGCATAAATTTGAGTCATCTTCCTCATGAATTTGTGAATGTAAATAATTTTCAAATAGTGTGTAGAAGAATAGGAGGGTTGATCATAGTAAATAATGCTTAGGAGACAGGCAAATAAATATTAATCTCAAGGCCGGGCAAGGTGGTGCATGCCTGTAGATGGCAGCCTAGGAAGCGGCGGCAGGGGCCAGGGATTGTGGTTCGAGTTCTGCCGGGGGCATGTAGCAAGACCTAGTTCCAAAAAAATATAGCTGGGTGTGGTGGTGCATGCCTGTAATCCCAGCTACCTGAGAAGCTGAGGCTGGCGATTGCTTGAGACTGTGGTACCCCAGGCAACATGAGCCTGGGAAAATAGCGAGGCAAAAATAGCGAGACCTAGTCTCAAAAAAAAAAAAAAAAAAAAAAAAAAAAAAAAAAAAAAAAAAAAAAAAAAAAAAAAAAAAAAAAAAAAAAAAAAAAAAAAAAAAAAAAAAAAAAAAAAAAAAAAAAAAAAAAAAAAAAAAAAAAAA
>PVHY01012861.1:0-43012 GCA_004024945.1 Uropsilus gracilis | reverse complement strand
AGGATAATAAAAGTTGGTTACAAGTCACCCAAGGTTATTCCTTGGTTGTAAAGCTTATCTGGTTCTCCCAGTTTTCCTTGCCTCGGGCTCATTCTAGTATCTCAGTGATTCTCCACAGAGAGTCTAATTAAAATATAGAATCTGACGGCGGGGCTCCTATATTTTCTTAATAAAGATGCAGTTCATGACTTCAGCACTCTTATACCTGGGGTCCGGAGAGCTACGCCCTCTAGAGGGTCCCCAGGATCTCTGGTCAGCTCCCAAACTGTTCCTCTTGCGGGGGGGGGGGGCAGAGAGCTCAACTTGCAAAGATTTATATTACAAGTTTCTCATCTCTGAGATGGGCTCCCACATTGACTGACATTTTTTTCCCTTGGAGTTTGTTGATTATGTTGCTCCATTCTCTTCTTGCCCAAAGTATTTCTCCCAAGAAGTCTGATGTAAGCCTAATAGGTTTTCCTTTATAATTTATTTGTTTCTTTCCTCTTCCAAGGTTCATTAGTACTCTTTGTCTTGGGTTTTTGGGAGTTTTACTATTATGTATATTGGAGTAGCTTTTTTCCCCCCCTATTTTGGTAAGTTGATGTTCTTCGATCTTCCCTTATCTCTATTTTCATTTCTTGCTGCATATTTGGGAAGTTCCCTTCAATTATTTCCTTGAGTAGTGTCTTAGTTCCTTTGTCTCTTTTCTGGGATTCTGTTGATTCTAATGTTTCCTTTTCTCATAGTATCAGATAGTTCTTGGAGTCTTTTAATTGATTGCATACACACACACGTCATCATTTTCTATCCCAAGGTTCTCCCATCACTTTATCACTCATGAATCATCTTAATCTCTTGTGCTCTTTTTCAGTCTTCTTCCTTTGCACATTTCCCTCCTTTCCTTTTTGGGTTCTTTTTACCTCTGCAACTTCAACAGTGCTAATTTGTTCTTCCATTTCTTCTTGTCTTTCTTCACAGGTTTTCTTAAGTTTCTCCATATACATTTTTAAAGTTTCATTTTTGCTGTTCAGTTTGTTGATTGTATTTTGCATATCATTATTTTCTTTCTTTCCCTACTTTGTCCTTTATTTTAAATCTTTTAGTGTTTTCATTATCATGGTTCTGAATTCTTTTTCAGTCAGGTCAAAACAGTCTTCCATTTCTGTGTTGTTAGTTTCAGTGTGATGACTTTCTTTTTGTGGTATATTATTCACTGGAAGATTTACTTAATCATTCATGATTTTCTTCCATCCCATGGTTTGCTTTTGAGTTTGTTCTGCTTGTGATGTCTCTGTACCACTGATGCTGATGGACATGATTTCTTCGAGTTCTTGCTGAGTTGTCAATGTATCTGTCTAGTACCTGGGCTGCTGTGGTCACTGTGCAAAAATAGTGGTATAGGACCCTGCCCTTCTTCCTCAGCTTCTGTCAACTGTACCCTTGCTGAAGGCAGTTAAAGTGTCTGATCCCTCCTGTCTGGTTGTTTTAGGTTATTAAAATTAGAGGTTGAAATTCCTACCATTTCCATATGGGCTTGCAACTGCTGGTTGTAGGCTGGTGCTGGTGAGCAGGGTTCTTGGATTTATACTATGTCAGGAGGGGCCTGAGTGTGGAGCTTTCCCAATGCACCTGCCTAGGCACACTTTGCTATGGCAAATGCTGATATAAGCTATGATTTGTCCCAGGATGTCCTGCCTGCCTATCCCTTACTCTGGAGTGAGATTCCAGGCCTCAGCTTGAGGTAGTCTGGGGTCCTGTGCAGTAGGCTACCATGATAAGCACAAGGTGGGGATCAGTCTGCTGCAAGATGTCTGCTGGATGCACGGAGTGAATTTCTGTGTTCAGTTAGGTTCCTCTAGGTTGTGGCCCTCAGAGTGGAGCCATTGTGCTTAATGGGCTGCTCGTCCCAGGTCTATCTCAAAGTTACGGCCCCAGAAGTGGTGAGAAAGGGGAGAAAGGGGAGACAGAGAAAGAAATAGAAAAAAATAAAGAATGACAATTAAAGGACAGGAAAGAGAAAAGGAAAGACAATGTGACAATGCAAAAAATGGGCAGTGATACATGAAAGGAGAGAAGACGGGAGGGGTAGTGATAAATGGAAGGAGAGATATAAGGAGAGGAGAATAAATAATTAAAAAGGAAGATAATAAAGATAAGGAGAGAGGGAGAAAAACAAATCAAAACAAAAAGAAACCTAAGGAACAAACAGAAAAATTACCTTCAAACAAAATACAACAAAAATTTAAAAACCAACAAGTAAGCAAACAAAAAGACTATGAAGAAACAGGCCCTTTTATTTGTTCCCTGTGTGGGAGGAGGGACTCTCTCCTGGTCCTGCTAAGTGGTCTACACTTCCCAGCTGAGCTTGCTCACTTGAGACTTTATACTACACTTTTTTCAGTACTGTGACTTTTGTAATTAAGTTTTGAAATTAGCAAGTGTGAGACTTCCAACATTGTTCTTCTTTATCAAGACAGTTTCAGTTATACAATATATCATGAAATTCCATATTAATTTTTGAAAATAATGATACTGGAGTTTTCATAGAGGATTCAATAAACCTCTTAAGTTTATTGATTTATTGATCATTTAAAAAATAATTTCTGAATACGAATTCACATTTCCATATGTGCACATGGTTCATATCCTCAACCAAAACTCTGGTGTCAATAACCTATAATTTTTCACTGTCAATCCCTTCCCCACTTCTCTGATATACAGTATATCTTTTGGTGTCTAAGAACAATTTTTGCTGTGTTTTGCCAGCTTGTTCTTTTCAGGTATTTATAGTCTACAAATGAGTGAAACTATCCAGTAACTTTTTTTCTCGACTTATTTTATTTGGCATAATCACTGCAAGAGACATCTATTTTCTTTGGAAAGGCACTATTACAACTTTTTAAATAGCTTAGTAGTTTCCTATTCAACACATATATTTTATAATAACTTCTTTATCCAGTCATCTGTGGATGGACAATTAGTTTGATTATTGTGCAAAATACTGTTATGAATACGGAGTGCATAATTTTTTTTGTATTGTGTTCACATATTATCTGGATAGATACTTGGATGTGGTATTGCTGGGTCATGTGGTGTTTCCATTTTTATTTATGAGGATTCTCGAGTTGTTTATCATAAGGTGCACAAGGTTACATTCCCAACAACACAGGAACACACAGTAAGTGTCCCTTTTCTCCAAACCCTCACCAAACTCTGCTTTCTCTATCTTTTTTTATATAGACCATCCTCATAACTGTGAGATAGAATTCCATTGTGATTTGGATTTGGACTTCCTTTATAATAAGTGATGATAAGTATTTTATCATGAGCCATCTGTGTGTCTTAGAGAAGTCTGTGGATGTGCCCATATTTTTGATTAGGTTACTTGGTCTTGCTTTTTTGAGTTTTATGCATTCTTTATGTATTTTGGAAATTAACACCTTTTTAGATATGTGCTATGTAAAATATATTCTCCTACTTTGCAGTTTGCCTTTCTATTTAATGGTGGTGTTTTTTTTCCCTGCACAAAACATCTTTCATTTAATGTAATTCTGTTTATTTTGCTTTTGTTTGAGTTGAGTCCCAAAACACATCTCGTTATTGTCCAGAAGTGCATCACCTGTTTTATTTTATAAGTTTTGTCATCTCAGGTTTTATATCTGTCTTTAATATTTTTTAGAAAAACATTTAAATTAATTTTTGTTTATGGAGTTAAGTATATCTATTTTTTAATTTTATATGTGGCTGTCCATGTTTCTCAGAAACATTTCTAGAGTCCTTTCTTCATTTGTATAGTCATGATTTCTTTGTCAAAAATGAACTGTTTATATTTATGCACGTTTATTTCTGGGCTCCCAATTATATTCCATATTCTGTGCTTTTATATATATATATAAAATCTATATCCAATGACATAGTGATATATATATACATGTATATATATATATATATATGTATATATATATACATATCCAATGACATAGTGTTTTAATGACAGGTTCTACAATAGAGTTTGAATTCAAGGAATGTGATGCCTCTATTTTTCTTCTTTCCTCTCAGAATTGCTTTGATTATTCAGTCTTTTGTGAATTTGTAAAAACTGTAGAATTGTTTGATCTATTGCATTGAAAATGTCATTGGAATTTTTTGATAGGTCTTGTCCCGACTCTATAAAGTGTTTTAAGTAACAGTGCCATTTTAACAATGCTTGTTCTTTTTATACATGAACATGGTATCTTTCCACTTATTTGCATTTTCTTTACCTTCGTTTGAGAGTGTCTTATACTTTTCGGTGCACAGATACTTCACTTCCATTGTTAAATTTACTCCAAGGTATTTTGACCTTTTTATGAGATTGCATTGTAAACAAAATTGTTTTCCTAATTTTTTTTCTCCTACATTAGTTGCTTGTAGAAACACAACAGACATTTTTGGACTGATACTCTATGCTGCCACTTGAATGTATTCATTTATTTCTAATAGTGTTTTTCAGAGCCCTTTGGATATTCTATGTATATAATTATGTCATCTGCACATTTGTAATAGTTTCATCCTTCTTTTCCAATTGGGATCCTTTTATGTCTTTTTCATCCCAAATAGGTTTGGCTAACACTTCCTGTGGAATGTGGAAGCAGGTAGAGAGGTGGAGCTTCAAATTAGAGGAACACCTTCTATCTCTCTAGCCCCCTCTGGCACATTAGAGGGTGGGCAATAGCACATCTTTCACCTGTATCCAGCTTTCTAACCTCTTTGGAATGTTCCAAGAGACTTATGACCTATTAGTGATGACGGTTGCACCCAAAGGTAAATTCTCCTGTTATTGTGCATCCCCGCATCCTGCCTGCTGCATGTCAGGTACGCTTTGGTACTTCCTCATTACATCACTGTAACTTTTCCTGCTGGGGTTTCTCAACTTCAAAAACGTTGGACTTGGACATGCTTCCCAGGATCCCTGGTCTGTGGGCTAGCAGCACAGATTGCTATCCATCTCTTCTGTCTCAATTTCTTCGTCATTCCACATGCGACTCCTAACAACTTCTAAAACTATGTTGGATAGTAATGGTAAAAGTAGACATCCATATTTTCTTACTGATAATAGGTGAAATGCTTTCAGTTTTGCAATACTGAATATGATATTAGTTTGTCATATATATCGCCTTTATTATGTTGCAATATATTCCATTTATTCACATTTCAGTGAGTATTTTTATCACAAATGGTTGTTGAATGTGGCAAATTTTTTTCTCTGTATCTGTTGAAATGTTCATGTAATTTTCATTTCTTGTATTGCTTATGTGGTGAATGACATTGCTTAATTTTCATATGATCAAACAATATTTTATTCCTTGAATTAATCTCACTTAATTATTATGGATGATTTTCTTAATATATTGCTGGATTAAATTTCCCAAGAGTTTGTTCAGGATATTTGCATCTAGTATCATGATAGATACCAGTCTAATTTTGTTTATCAATGTCTTTGGTTTTGGTTGTGAGGTAATTTTGGATGATAAAATGTGTTGGGAAATTTCCCCCTCTCCATTTCTTTTGAGAAATTTGAAAAGGGTACACATTAGGTCTTTATGTAAATGTTTAGTGGAATTCACCAGTGAATTCCAAAAGCTGCTTTTGTTTTTAAGAGAGAGTTTTGATTATTTCAATTTCAGTGCTTGTGACTGGTCTAAGCTTTCTATTTCATTCTGACTCAGCCTTTGAAGATTGTATGATTATTAAAATTTGTCAATTTTTCTAGATTGCACCAATTTGTATATCTATATTCATAGTTACCGCCATGATAATTCATATTTTATGTATGTGTTGTAATTTCACCATTTATAATCTGTTTCTTTTTATTAGGGTTTTCTCTATTACTTTTTCAGTAACCCTAAATTTATATCAACCATGTTTTTCTTTTTAAATAACAATCCTCTGGTTTCTTTGGTCTTTCATACCATTTTATTTTTCTGTTCTGGGGCATTTATTTCTGCTCTAATTTTTATTTATTTCCCTTTCTTTTATGGAATTTTTGTTTTGTTTCATTTATTCATTTTCTCATTCGTTCAAATATAAGTTTAGATTATTCATTTCAGATTATTATTACTATTTTTTTAGACTAGATCTTGTTTTGCTCTCCAGGGAATGGACTGCAGACTCACGTTGCCCGGAGTACCACGGACTCAGGCAATCCCCAGGCTCAGCTTCCCAGGTATCTGGAATTACAGGTTCATGCCACCAAACCCATCTATTTTTTGAGACTAGGTCTTGCTATGTTGCCCCGGGCAGGTCGTGAACCTGTGGATTCAAGTGATTCCTAGTCTCAGCCTCGCTTCCTAGGGTGCGATTAAAGGTACACGCCTGACTAGATTTTTAATTTTATTAATGTGAATCTGTATTTCTATGCACCACCCTCTTAATTCCACTTTCAGGACATTATATATGGTATGAAAAATTGTCTCCTGATTTTTATTAGTCTCAAATACTTTTTCTCTTCTTTAATTATTCATTACCTAAGAACTAATCAGAAGCATTTTGTTTAATCACATTTTTAATCACAAAAAACATTTTTGAGTGTTTTCCAAATTTGTTTTACAAATGATTTCTTGCTTTATACTGTTGTGGTCAGAAAAGATATTAGATATAATTTCAGTCTCCCAATTTTTTTAGACATTGTATGTGTGTTCAGCTAAGATTATCCTTGAGAATGTACCATGTATATTTGAAAAAAAATATAGTTTCATTTATTTGGGTAATGGAGCATTGTATAACTTCCCATTAAGTTCATCTGACTGATGCTTCCCTAAAGGCTATTATTTTCTTGGTCACTTTGTCTGATTGATCAATCCATTTATGTAAGCAGTGTGTTGAAATTTGGTATTATTATTATATTGTTGACAATATATTATTTGTGTCTGTTAAATGGCTGTTTATATACTTGGGTTCACCTGTGTTGAGTATATAGCTTTTAATGTCAGTTATATCTTCTTGATGAATTGCTCCCTTTATCTTTGTCTCTAATTACCTTTTCTGCTTGTCTCATTTATCAGGTATAAGAATAGCATATTTTTATAGCTTCTTTAAATCTGTTATTAACTTGATATAATTTGTTTTAACATTTTACTTTAAATCTATGTCCATCATTAGATCTGATGTAAGACTTTTGTTTGCATAATATGTTGTACTTTTAAATCTAACCTATCATTTTGACTCCTTAAGTTGATGAATTTAGACTACTCAAGTTTAGGGCAATTATTTATATATGAACTTTATTTACTGTTATTCTATCTTTTGAATTTTTCTTTTTGTCTTTCTGTTATTTCTCTTTCCATATATTTCTGCATTTTCATTCAATGGGTTCCCTAGTGGTCTTCTTGGATTCTTTATTTCTTCTTCTAAATGTTTCATTCCTACATTTTTGTATTGCAGTTATTTTAAGGATTGCATCAAACTTTGCATATCTAAAAATAGCCATTGTGTTGGTTTCAACCCATTGTTATTTTACTATACAGATTCATAATTTGCTTCTTCATCACTTCTGTTTCCTTGTCTCATAATATTCTTGTTTATATTTTAGATTTAATATTACCATTTATAAACTTGCTTAAGGTTTTGTGTCCTCTTTTCAAAAGAATTCCTTTCAACATTTCTTGTAGAGCATTCTGGTAGTGGAAAATTTCATTAGTTTTCTTTTTTCTGCATATTTGAATGCCAATTTTGTAGGATAGAGTACTCCTGATTGGCAATTTTTGTGTGTGGAATTGTAAATATGAAATTCCATTATCTTCTAGTGGAATAATTGAAAAGAATACTGGAAATCTAGTGGAACACTTGAGAGTATCTGCTCAAAAATTTGGTGAAAGTGTGATCAAAGTGTATTTACATATTACATTATTTACCCATCAGTTCTTACTATATCTTCCCCTTAGTATTGAACATTGATATTTTGACAACACTATATCTTAGTTTAGGCCACTTTCATTTAGCAAATTTGTATGTTTTTTTAGTTACATGAACACCTATATCTATTTCACTACCTGGGTTTAGGAAGTTTCCAGTTATAATTTCTTTGAATATGGTCTCTGTACTCTTCACTCTCTCTTCATTTTCTGGAATACTATCCTTATGCTTCTATTCTAATGAAGTCTCATATATCTCATGGAGTTTCTTCATTTTCTTAAATCATATTGTTTCTGATCTTCCATTTGGGTCATTTCCATCACTTCTTATTTTGTTTTATATGGCTTATCATTTCAGACTCTAAAGTTTACTCTGGGTCGCAATTTTGTTATTCAATTCATTTGGCATAATATTTAGATTCTTGCTATTATACAGTTTAATAATGGAAAATGTATGATCCATTTTAATTAGTGGATTTTAAAAATTTGGTGATAAAGTAACAAGAAAGTGTCAGAGTGAAGAAACTGGACTCACTTCCTCCATATATTCACAGCTTGGAGTGTATGTCACAGCTTGTGATAGAATAAACAAGACAAGAAAACAAACAACCATAGTACATACTAGGAAAAAAAAATCCCAAAACTAGGAGCCACAGTAAGAAGAGGTAACACAAACATGTATCCCAGATGTGGTGGGTCTTGTCAGATATCAACAAGCAGATGAATGAAACCAGGCAAAAAACTCAGATCCCAGGAGATTGTATTAAGAAGAAGTGTCATATGATTTAGGTGTCAATACAAGAATTGTTGGTCCTGGCAGATTACAGAAAACAGCAGAGCAGGACCTGACAAGTAGCAAAGATACAGTGGGCATCAGATATAAGCATATATAAGAGTAATGAACGACAAGAGAAACAGATGTGGCAGAACCAAGTTGTGAGAGCAGAAGGCCTTTGTACCCACAGAATATGGCAATTGGAACAGTGAGTCACAGGAACATTGCAATGGATAGGCAGACCCACCCAGGGTTAGAAATAAGACTTGATCGCCTCTTGGATGTCAGGTACCAGTGCATACTGCAACAGAGTTGTCACTGAAGAGATTCATACTTCATCAAACAGGAGATTGGTAAATAAAGGAGCCTGGAACTTAAAGTCTGCAGCAGGGTAGCTTAGCCAGTGACCCTGAGGAAGGATAAATATATGGCACACATATTTTATGCAATGTAGTGATGAAATTTTGCTTTTTGCAAGAAGATGGATGCAACTGGAGGGAGTTATTCTAAGAGAAACAAATCAGGATGAGAAATACACATATGGGATGATTTCTTTCATATGTGGAATATAGGAACAAACAAATCAGAATGAAAGCACATGCAAGTTTTGAAGTATGGATATAATACCAGATAATAGAGGGCACTACAACTAAAATTGGGTATCAAAACAAATAAAATGGGTGCTTAACTAAATTTACAAAGAGGACAAGCTGGTCCTTTAAACTCAGCTACTCCTTAGGTTTGTTCCAGCCCTCACAAGCAGTAGCAAGATAACACTAACCTTAAGAGGAGGCAAAAACAGATTTACATATTAAAAGACAACATAGACAAGAGTCATTGAGAGATACAAGGAACCCCTTTGATTTTCTTACCAACCAGTTCAGTCTCTAGTCCAAAAAATGCACATGACTACATGTGGCTTTCAGCCATGTGTTTCCACAAAATGGTGGCTGTCCAAACTTCAAGTCTGATGAACGAAACAAGATGGTGCCATTGCTCCTTCTTCCAAAGGCACTGCTATTCAATTCAAGCCAAATGAAACCATGATAGTGTCATCGCTCCTTCTTCAAAAGTGGGAGTTTCAAATCCAATGAAAAAACTCAACGAAGAAGTTCAATTCTCCTCCAAAAAGGCACAGCTCCAGCATTTTTTCAGCTCCAACTCTGAAGTGGCCTGAAACCAGCAAGACTCACTTGATACAATAGCAGCAAATACTTCAGACATTTCACAATGAAAGCAGCAAAACATCAAATTCTCTTTAGTTCCCAAGACAATTTCTAAGCTTTGCAGTTTCAAAATTAAAACAAGTTCTCAAGTCCAAATTTCCTAGTCCACTTACACAAGTCACAAATTTCTCCAACATCCGACTCCCCACCAGCCCAGGCTAAGGAAGGAAGTTACAGCATGGCTTCCTTCCCTGCCTGCTGCTGCACATGGCAATGGCAGCTCCAAGGCCTTCAGCCTCCCTGCTGCTCCTCTCTTTCCTATCCACCTTCTCTCCTTTTCTTCTCCTCACTCTCTGGCCTCTCAAGTCTCTTCTCTGTCCCTGCATGAAGACTTGGCTTCCCTACTCCAAGTCTCTGCCCACCAGGGCACAATGGCTGTTATACTAATGTACCATGCCAGGGCTATGACCCCCCCCAATTTCATCACAACACCCCTATCAAAACTGGTCAAGGACAATGCCCAAATAGTTTGCTGGTCACCTTCCGAGTTCTTCACCTGTGCGTGCAATTGTAAGACCACTCAGATTCAGGCACATTATTATTCTCACAATAATGAGATCTATTTAACAAGGGAAAACAAAGTCACTGAGGTCACAAGTGACCAGTTAACTCACCCCAGTTACTGTCTAGTGTTTTGAAGTCTTAAACAAAAGGCATCCAAGATAGGATCTTCCCATCACTCAAGACCTTGTACAAGTGTCCTTAAAAAAAGACCACAATCCCAAAATGGTGCCTCCTTGCCACTGAAATCCTGAAACAGTATCCCAGACAAAAGACCAAAATGTTCTCTTTAAAATGGTCTCTTTAAAGAGACCAAATGTTCTCTTTAATAGTCTTCACTTCTTCACATCTCTGGGAAGTCCACAACGGCAGCCATCAATACTTCAGAAAACCAACATGGTAAGTACTGGAATGGCTAGTCACCAGTATAGCTGATCTTGAGAACTTTGCTCATGGAATCTCTGTTCTGGAATATCTTTTCCCCAGGCTGCTTCTGCAGCTTCTTACATCCTTATCAGAATCTCCATCCCCAAAACTTCTTTATTACCCCAGGCAGGTCCCATTCATCCTGACCTGTGCCCTCTCCCAGGGGGCAACACTGGTAACAGCCTTTGGCTCCAACATTGCCTTTTTAGTCCCTGGTTACAACTAGAGGGAGTTGGCAGGGTTGGTAAACAAAGTGATATTGGGTCCCAGTTGTCTATGGTTGGTGTAAATGTGGTGTGGTAATCTATACCTGAAGAGGTGTGCACCTATTTCCCTAAATCATGTGCAGTGTTGAAATTGATGCTATCTCAAAAAATAAAAAGGAAAGAGAGATACCATTACAGAATAGTTATGCTAATTTTGTAGTACTAGGAAAATAGCTCTTAAGGTTTTGTGAAAAATATAGTGTTTGCCAAGGTGGAGAGGACAGAGATGTTGGGTGAGTAAAGTGATAATGTATTGACACTAGAGCTTTAGTAGAGAGTGAGTGAAGTATGTACATATGTAGAGGTGTGAAGTTGTACCTCCAAAATCACATAGCTGTGTGACATTAATGACATTAATAAAAACGATTTTAAAATAAAGGTAATAAAAATTGAATGAGACACATTTGAGGAACGGGCTTTGTATCCTCCCATCAATTCTCTGAAAAAAAAAAAAAATAGACAGGTCAAAATAAAACAAAGACTTAAAACAGTGGCATTTAGCCACCATCTATATTTTTTGCATTTAAAAAATTTAAATTTTATAAATTTGTCTTGAAGCCTGGGACCCAATAAGGACAATGCTATTCACTGAGAAAGGAATGTGGGCATTGTTATCACCTGCAACTGAAAGATACAGAGACTAAGACCAGCTTGAGACCAGATAAGGTCACTTCCCCTTTTAACTGTAAAGTGATTATCTGGGCAGACTTGGTGACTATTCTAATGAAGGTCCTGAGGTGCTGAATCCCAAGACCCAGAAGGAAAAGGGAAGTACAGACCAGCAGGGGTGTGGTTGTGAATTGGGGGGCTCTGGTTAATGGGGGGGAGCAAGGAAAAGGATGAAAAGAGAGGAAGGGAACAGAAAAGACATACAATTTTGGAGAGGAGAGCGGAGACTGAAGAACAGAGCAAGAAAGAGAGCCTGGAAATTGGCATCAGGCAAGATTTTCGGCCTCAGGAGGAGGACCCAGGAGCCGAGTCCTTTGGGGCTTCCTCACCAACCAGGCTTTCCTGTCCCTGAGGGTTGAGAGCCTGGCGTTTGCAACCAGAAGCACCCTAAGACTGAGGTAAACCCCACTTCAGCTCCTTCAGCTCCTTCAGGAGCTGAAGTGGGGTTTTATTCTGTTTGAAACACTTGTGAGGGCATGGATTCTTTTAGTTTGTTTTTCCCATATCTGTAAATATACCTCTATGTCTATCCTGGTCGCTAAGGTTTGATCTCTGAGCAGCTGCTGTGTGCAGGCAGAAGAACCCATAGTAAAAAGACAAAAAGGGCTAAACATGGACAAACAACAAAAAGAAAGGAGGCTAAGTGACCAGGGGAGATGTGGTGTATGGGGGGGGGGGTATTCCCATGGGGATCAGCAATTATACAATCATATATTGTAAAATATCCAAAAATAAAATTTAAAAAAAAATTTAAAGACAGTAGTCGCTATTCACCAGTAACAGTCTAATGGCCTCCTTTCTTAAACTTATGATTTTTTTGAGACTAGGTCTTGCTATTTTTGCCCATGGAACCACAGGCTTACATTGCTTGGGATACCATGGACTCAAGCAATCCCCTTCCTCAGCTTCCCAGGTAGCTGGGATTACAGGCACGCACTACCACACCCAGCTATATTTTTTGGGACTAGGTCTCGCTGTGTTTACCCGAGCAGGACTCAAACCGCGATCCCTAGCCCCAGCCGCTTCATAGGCTGAAGTTTACAGCAGGAGCCACCTTGCCTGGCTTATTAAACTTATGATAAAAGATATCTCAAAACACTATCATATCAAAGGATTATAGCCATGGTGATCCTCTGATTTTTATCAGTCACCTAACTCTTTGTAAATGAGTTTAGAAAGTTTTCTATTGCTTTTTTCCCTTTTAATTTATGCCAGCTTTTAGTGATTATCCTTTGCCTAACTAAGGACAAATAAAAAAAAATCTTTAAGAAGTTAAATGACAATAAAGTCATTTAGAGCCTGGGAAATAACCAGAGTTCTGGGAGGTGATTAAAAGTCTGGTCCCAGGAACATCCAGATAACCAGGCATGGTTGGGGCATGTACAGACAGATCCACTGCCAAGAAGAAATGAAACTTCGCTGACAGGGTCCAGCGAAGTGTAGTGTAAAGTTCAGAAACTTTACACCAATTCAGAATTGTACTTACTGAAGAGTCTAATTTGCTTAAGGTGGATTTATCCCCTCAACAACACCCCCCCCCCTCAATTTTTTTTCCTATATGAGCATGCTCTTGTCAGAGCACCTAGGGCTTTTGAGCTCAAGTGTTCTTAGTCTGTGTCCACTGATAAAGCCAGAAGTAAAGGTTGGTTGTAATACTCCTTTTGTAGAGCAAAAGCTGTAACCTGATTGCTTAACTTGTTATTTATAACTCCAAGAAACTAAATGTTTATGAACCAAAAAAGCAATTTTGAAGTTTTCACTCAGCCAGTGAAGCATTCAGTATAGTTTAACAGCAAGTCCAAAGTAATTTACCAATTTTTCATCATAAAAAGGTTATATTTTTAAGATTAGAAAGACAAATATTAGAATTTTATGTGCATAGAATGGCTCCAAACAGTAGTTCAATGGTGGAAAACAGTTGAGACCATTTCCCCACACCAGACAGTTATAGTGGATCCTTCACGTTAGTCCAGCATGCACCTTTTGCCTTGGCCTCAGCCTTGGCAAAAGAGGTTTACTTCCAACAAAAGGAACTTACCCACAGCAACAAAGACAAAGCAAGGGTGTTCCCAAGGTAACAGAGTACTGAATGAATGGAATACCTTACTTCCCAGGGGAGGAGAGGCAGTGTCCCTTTCCAGAACTAGGGGCCCAAACTGTCAGAGAGTTGGAGTCACCCAACTAAGACCATGCACCATGGTTTCTAGACCAGCTGTATGGTGATCTGGCCCTGAATAACTCACCAGTTGTTGAACGGAAGTATAGGAGCTGGGGTCAGCACATGTGCAGCAGTGCAGAATTGGATGACAGCAAAGGGAAGAGGTCAAAGAGGAGGCAAGTGAAACCATCCACCATTTCAGGTATGATAGCCTTTCCAGCTCAAGGAGACCTTATGGAATGTACTGTGAAGAGAAGCAACAGAGAAGACAGGACAAGTGGCACAAAATGTTTTGAATTGTGTGATTAAAGTGATCCCATCTCTTCAAGAAACGAGGGTGGGGGGTGGGGGAGATGCCCTTGCTAAAAGCCAATATGGAAACTCCCATTAGAGCTGCGGACAATATGTAGTTCCCTCATGGGTGTCTGCTGGAGTGAGGCCGCATTACCAGTGCAACCGGAACAAGATTACCAGTGCAACCTGAACATGAAAACTTGCCTGATTTTCCCACCATGCAGAGACGTGGAGTGCCCAGAAATAGTGCAATTACTGGTGTCCCCAAGGGCATCTGTTGAAACTTTTAGCTAGCTCATATTGGGAGGAAAATGTTTCTGAAAATGCCTGGAGAGTAAGGACTGATCAAACTCTTGAGCAGGCAATAGTCCTGAGCCTAATCCAGTCTTCCCTGTATGAATTACTATACAAAACATGTAATGGAGCAGCTGGATTTTGACCTAGGGATCAACCTGCACAAATCAGGAAATAAGACAGTTCTGTCAAAATGTAAAACTCAAACTCCACTGCCTGTTGCCACTGTCGAGGCTGCAGCAGGTCAAAAAATGGAGACCAGTACACCAGAGAAGGGAGGGAGGTACATGAGAGAGACAAAACAGAGCCACTCAACTCCACAGGGATCTGAGGCCAGGGGTGGGATTATGCTCCCTCTTTAATAGATCTGAAAGAATGGAGACTTAGTAAGATTCAAACAAACAAACACAAGTTAGGATTAAAGCAAAGTAAAATTTGAACCTTTCAGGTCACTTACCCTATATGTCGCATGGTTGGAACCCCCAAATATGCTACCATGACTTTACTGGAATTTTGAGAACACCAGTAAGTGGAAAGAGGCAAGTTTATTTGGAAGAACAGATATAAGAAAAGGGTTATAACAGAGAAAATGAGAGGAACAAAACATAGCAAAGAAGCTCAACATGGAATTAAGCTTCAGGGATTTTATACCTTTTTTTCCCCTAATTATTCCAAAGACCCAGCAGTCTCCTGTGATTGACTGATGCCACTGTGCGGAGGCTCAGTGTCAGTTTTCAGCTTTTACAATTGTCTTGTCTCTGCTGGGAAATGCCTCATTAACTCCTCATTTTTCTTATACCAAAGGTGCCAGGTTAGCCGTTTAAATTTGACACTAATAGTCCAGAGTATGGATAGTTAATCTCCTTTGGAATTTGTTTTCTTTGTCCATGGTCTCCTTGCCTCCAAGACTTCTTCTATATTGCCAGGTCTCACTTACAGCATTAATCAAGAGTTTTTCATCAGAAAATATTTTTTTCCAGTATTTGTATGAAGGTTGTTTCCCTTCTTCTGTCTTATTTTCTTTTGGAAAAAATTGCATTCTCTACAATTATTCAACCATCATAGATGATAAATAAGCAGCCTCATCTTAAAAGTTATAGTGTTCAATTATTTAAAAAATTAATCACATGTTGGGAGAGTTAACATTCTTTAAAGCTGTATTTCATTGAACTTGAATTCCTTTATACCTAACTTTTTATTTCCTTTTCTAGTCGATTATATATTCATTAAATATATAAAAGGAACTGAGTAGCTAGAGCATTTCTACTTCTGCATTCATTCAACTAATTCATATTTATTTAGAACTTAGTATGTGCTAATGAACAAAATAAAACTTTATGTCTTCATTTTCATATATGTATATTAAATTATCCATCTAAATCAACCCCTGTATCTTTGCTTTTTGTTGGAAGTATAAATGAATGTACTTTTATTTTGACTTTTCATTTCATGTATTTTTTAACATGTAGGGTTTTTGCCTTTATCAGACACAAATGTGGGTCAATTATACTCTTGCATTTGTGTTTGTTTATGTATCTTTTCATCCATTCCTTGAACATGGATCTTATGTATATGGGCTCATTTGAGTGACTCCTGAGCAAAATATCTTTGTCTTTTTTAATCAGTATAGTTTACTTCTGCTCCTAAGGAATGTCATGCTACTTTATCAATATCAGATCAGAAATTCCTATGCTTGGATTTTTATCTTTCTCTTGAAAAATATTTTGTTCCAATGAAGAGTTCAGTCAAAGATCCAATAAATGTTTTACTTATTCTGAGAATTTTATAATTTGCTTTGCACATGTTGTTTTATTAAATTTATATTTTAAAAGAGAATTCTACTTCATATGGGAGAAACAGAATAAAATAAGAATTACAGTAAACAATGTAAGGAAAAATGGATGTGAATCTAATCCCTTCTCAGTAACAATCCAGATTACAGGACAGTGTTAAACAAAATCTGGTCATGCTTATGATCCAAATTGATGAACTTTTAATAAGTAAGTTAATCTCATTCACATAAATTAATATGACTGACTTGATTTGTCTCTGTGACAGCTTTTGTTATACTCTCTATGAGTATGTATGCTATATATAATTTGTTTTTCTCTCTACTCATATGTGCTATTTGCTATTAATTTTTTGAAAAATATTTAATATACAGGATTCGCTGTGAAATGCCTACACTAGAGATCAATGGAGTGGGATCCAAATTGCAGAAATTTGGTCAAGTACTCAGACAAAATGGAAATTTAATTTTGCAGAACTCAGCCTGAAAGCAAGGGTTATGTGGGCTGGTCTTGTTAGGGTAAACCTGAGGTCTGGACCTGCAGGCATTGGCTTGTAACCTTGGGTCATTATTTGATGGTTAGATCTCTGGAACTGGTCTGGTGCTGATGTGGGCCAGTAACCTGAGTTCATGGGACCTAGCCTAGAGTCTACATGTGTGGGAGTCAGTCTGGTGCCTTGGTGAACTAGAGACATGGGGGTGTTTTACTTGTCCCACCCCAACATCTAACTTTATTGCAGATCCTGGGGTGGGACAAAATCTGGATTTGGGATAGTTGACATTGAGGTAGTATTCATGAATGTCTGCATGGAACCTAGGTTTATGAGGTCTAATTGGGAACCTGGGACCAGAGAGTTTTACTGGAGTACAAGGCACCAAGTGTCACAGGAGTTATTCAGTATATTTGTGATCTGTGAGTCTGGATTTATAGGAACCACACAGGTTTATAAAACCTGAGAAGTTGAAAAACTATGTTGGCTGGTGTTCACTTGAAGCCAGGTATCATGGAAGTCATCTGAGATCATGGGAACTGTCTGCTGTTGGGCTGAACTGCTGGCTTGAGTTTTCAGGATACCACAGAGATCCTTTCACAGAAATTTTCTTGATCTGTGAGTGCATGGGATGAGGGAGTGGAGGTGCTCAGTTCATTAGGCCATTCTGGAAATCTGGAACCACCAGTGCCAGGGATGCCAATGGGCAGACACTGGGATGGGGTGGGAACCTGGGTTTGTTGAAGTTCACATTGGCTTTGGTGGCACAGGAGATGTCTGAGGCCATGAGAACTTATTTGTGCTGCAGTGGACTGGTGGCCTAAGCATATGGTAACCCATCAGGAACTTGTTGCCTTAATAACTGCCTCGGATGATAGGAGTTAGCTGGGACTTGAGAGTCACCTGGGCATGTAGGATTTACATGGATCTGCTAAAACCAGCAAGCACCTAGGGCAACCAGGAGCCTAGATTCATAAGACCATGCTAGAAACCTGGTACCAGGGAGCATCTGGAGTTGCTGGGGCTAGTAGACATATGAATGAGTCAAGGACTTGGGTACATTGGTGCCTACCTGGATTCTGGTGCTATGGTAACCTACTGCAGTTGTTAAAACTGGTAAGCACTGGGATGGGTTTGGAGTCTGGGTTCATGGGTGTTTGCCAGGAGTCACCTAGGGCCATGGAAACTGGGTTAGTGCTGGGGCAGACCAGTGCCAAGATCTGCAATAGGGTTAGGTGTTCACTTCACTCTCCTCACAAGGGGGAGATTATCTCCATTCCAGGCTGCCTGGTCTTGAAGAAGGTGTGATGAAATTAATGTGAATCTACTTTTGCTCCTCTTAACACTTCTTTCTTGGTTTTTGTACTTCACCCAGGTGTTAGAACCCCCTCACCTGGCATCCTTAAACTTGTGAAATTATTTTTGTGCATGATATCAGTTCAAGTTGAGATTTCTTGGAGGAGATGGGAGCTAAAAATTTCTACATCACTATTTTGTTGATGTTACTCCTATAAAATGTTTAACAGAAGGTACAAAATGCATTTTAACTTACACATAAAATTATTAGTGTAAAGGCATATAATAAGCTTAAAATAGAATATAGTAGTTACCACTGGTGAAAGACAGAAGAAATAGACCAGCAAAGACTACACAGCCTACACCAATATATTTATAATACATATTTATTAAAAATAAATATACAGAAAATATAAAGATTTGATAAAACTGAGTGGCATGTAAAAAGATTTTTAAAAAGTTTATTCTCTATTTTTTGTGTATTTAAATTATATTAAATAAGAAAATTTAAGTAAGGTTAGTTGAGGTTTTTTAGTTGGGTCTTGGTGGTACAGGAGCTGAATATTTAATAAGAAACTTTAAGGCTAGTTGGATCTTTAGTTGTTAATTTAGAATGACAAAAAAGGATTAAGGGTTACATATGTTTAGAGAGGAGTTATTACATCCTAGACTACTGTACAAATCATTAACTACAGTGATTGGTCTCTTAGGGTTCTTATTTTTTAAACAATTAAAAAGGGAAATAACATATAATCCAGTTCTAGGTAATTGTCTGCAGAATATAAATAGACTTATGTACCCCTATTCATAGCATTGACAGAATTATTTATAATGGTCAAGCCATGGAATTCACCTATATCCATCAATGGATGATTTCATAAAGAAATTATGGGACATATACTCATTGGAATATAACTGATATAAAAAATGAAATTGTGGGGCTTTTTTGCAATAATATGGATGGAACTTGAGATAATTATGGGAAGTGAAATAAGTCAGAAAATGAAAAATATTACTGGGTGATTTCACACATTTCCCTCTCAAGATTTGACTATTAGGCCATTTTGCCTTCTAAGAATCAATGCTGGAAAAGAGTTGACAAACCCATTTTAGTTGTTCAGTATATTTTTTGATTTAACTTTTATGTCATCATCACTATTATTGTTTATGGTAACAAAGCAGCACCTGTGCAGTAACACTACAAACTGAAACATATAACAGATTAGAAATGTAATTTGGCTTTGAATGTGAGCAGGAAAACAGGTTTAGACGAACTTTAAGAGATTTGGACTTAACTATTTTTCTTACCATCAAAATTATTGGCAGTTTAATAATTGATGATGTGTACGTTGTTCTCTTTTACATATGGTTTGGTTAGGAATGTATTTGTTTAAAAGTCAAAAAAAAGTTTCTTGGGTATCATTTGGAATTGTGGATCAACAAAAGAAAATTCAGCCATAAACTTATTACAATATGACTCTTCCATAAAAAAGTATTTTATTTTAAAACTAAAACTAAGTTTAAAACAGCAATAAAAACCTGCATGACACACATCTCAGAGATTACTCTGGAAATTCATCTCTGGAAACAAAGAAAATGAAGGAAAACATAAACAGAACTACATCAAATTGAAAGGCTTTAGTGCAGTAAGAGATAAACATTCAACTGAATGGGAGAAATATCTGCATACCATACAGCTAGAAAGAGACTGATATAAAAGATCTACAAAGAACTTACACAACTCAACAAAACTAGCAAACAACCCAGTCCAAAAAAAAAAAAAAAAAAAAAGATGGACACAACTGAAAAGACACTTCTCCAAAGAAGAAATGAAATACACATGGCCAAGAAGTATATGAAAAAATGTTCGACATCACTATCAGAGAAATGCAAATCAAACCCACAATGAGATACCACCTCACTCCAGTGAGAACAGCCCCATTAAGAAAATCATAAACAACAAATGCTTGTGAGGCTGTGGAGATATGGAACCCTTTTACACTATAAACTGGTCTAGCCACTATGGAAAGCTGTGTGGAGTTTCCTCCAAACACTAAAAATGTATCCAACTTATGATCAAGCAACTCCAGTACTAGGAATTTACCCAAAGAACACAAAAAACGTTAATTCGAAAGAAAATCTGCACTCCTTTGTTTATTGCAGCCCTATTTATAATAGCCAATATTTGGAAACAACCTAAATGCCTCAAAACAAAAGAATGGATGAAAACATTGTGGTATACTTATACAGTGGAACATTGTGTAAGTATACCACAACATGAGCAATCAAAGAAAGACAAATTCATGCCATTTGCAGAAGCATGAATGGAGCTGGAAAAGATTATGCTAACTGAAATTAGAAAGAAAGAAAGTTAAATACCAGGCAGTCCTACTTATATTGGCATATAGAGGAACCAAATAAAAGGCCAAGGAAAAGTCAGAAATAGCAAGCTGACTAGAGAACTGAGAAATAGGAAGGATAGGGGGCTGCAAAACAGGGGAGAGATGACCACAAGAGAATATGGTGATGACATTGAGTTAACAATCCATTGTATTGTATATATAGACCACATCTTTTTTTTTTTACTATATCATTCCATTTATATATATATATATATTTTTTTTATTTTTAAGAAATCTAGCATAACTAACCTTTATTGTTGGAGGAAAGCATAATGGTTAACTTCAGGGTGTGGGGTGGGGGTAGCTATAAAAGGGGCTAAAAGGGTTCTTCTGGGATGCTGGCAATGCAGATCACCTCTTAATCTACTCATCTGTCTTTGGCAACTTAGGTTGGTTCAGTAACTTGGGTATTATAAAGAACGCTGCAAAGAACATAGGTGTGCATATATTTTGTGTGGATGTAGGGGAGTAGAATTGCTGGATCATAAGGTAAACTTATTTTTGACATTTTAAGATTTTTGATATTTTAGCAGTTTATAGTGTTTTCTATAAAGGTAGTTCACTATATATTCCCATCAATACTGTATGTTAATTCATTTATCTCCACATGCTCACTAATACTTGTACTTGTTTCCCTTCTTTGTGATATGGGTCATGTGAGATGTATCTCATTGTAGTTTTTATTTGCATTGCTCTGATGATAATTGGTGATGAGCTTCTTTTTCACATGCCCACTAACCATGTATATGTCTTCTTTGAAGAGGTATATATTTAGACCCTTTGCTCATTACTCATTTTTTATGTGTGTATGGGGGAGGCAGTTAATGTTGTTCATGTCTATCAGTTCTTTTTAGTTCTCAGATATTAGTCTCTTTTTAGATGTCTGTTCTACAAATATTTCCTCCCATACAGCAGGGTGTCTTCATTTTAATGATAGCTTCTATTAGCTTGAAGAACAATTATTGTTTAATGTGCTCTTATTTGCATATTAGCAGAAACAAGTCAGAAAAAAAGACAGAATCCAAATAGTTTCACTAATATATGGGACAGAGGAAAATAGGAAAAACAAACAAAAAGCCAGGAGGAAAAGTCAAAACAAGCTAAAAAGCAAACTGAAGTTCACAAATGGGAAGAGGGAGGTAAGGGAGGGAATTATCAGGGAGGGGAGGACCTCTGATTACAAAGATGTGAAATATTACCTATATAATAATGTATTTATTTTAAAAATGTGCTCTTATTTATCTACTTTTGTTTTTGGTTTACTTGTTGTAGATTCCCTTGCTGCAGGTGATGTCCCAAAGTTCATAAGTTAGTCCCACGTGGTAGGGTTTTGCTTTTTTCTTCTATGCATTTTATAGTTTCAGGTCATATAATTGCATGTACGATATATATTCTAGACTTACTATCATAATCTTTTCATACTATAGGCAAGTTTGTATCATATTGTATACCAGAAACAACTGTAATGTTATGTGACATTTATATTTCAATAAAAAATATGGAAAAAAATGAAAAAAATATTCTTGTTTTCATTAGACTAAAACAATCACTTTCCACTTAGCCACAGATATAATGAGAAAGGCATCAATATGGGTAACATGCCCTCTATGGAAAAACCATCCCAAAACAAACGTGCAATGTTGTGGCTTGTAATCACAAACCAATTTTTTTAATTTCTCTGCTCCCTGCACATTTTTGAAGTTTGTGCAAGTAACTGCTTTGAAAACCTTAAATAAAGTACAGGAAAAAAAAAAAAACTTGTATTAAACAGTTGGTTCTTATGCTGACCATCAGTAGTACATTTTTACTATTTCCCACTCATTATCTTATGCTTAGAAATGAACACTGACTTCTAAATATCCTTTTTCCCTTTTGTCCTTGGGAGAAAACTGGTATTATCCACATTAAAAAACCAACTAAACAAACAAACATACAAAAAACTCAAACAACCTAATCTTATATCTTAAGGAACTAGAAAATTAAGTGCAAACCAAACAAAAAGTCAGTAGAATGATGGAAGCAATAAAAAATAGAGAAGAAATAAATGAAATAGAAAAAAAAAAGAGCTAAAAAGATCAATGACCGAAAATTGATTCTTTGAAAAAATAAACAGACAAACTGATGTTATATCACAAACAAAAAAGAGGGAGAAAATGCTATAAATAGAATAAGAGATGAAAAAGTATTTATAAGTGATATCTCAGAAATAAAGAGGATTATAAGATACTACTGTGAAGATTTATATGATAAAATACTGAAAAACCTAAAAGAAATAAGCATTTCTTAGAGATACACAACCTTCCAAGATTGAATCAGTAATAAATGAAAATCCTGAACAGAACAATTATAAAGAAACTGAAGTAGTAATCAAAAAGTCTTCCAATAATAAAGGTCAGTACTACACAGTTTTGCAAGTGATTTCTCCAAAATAAAAAAAAAAACAACACTAAAATTATCCTTCTCAAATTTTTTTAGAAACCAAGGAAGTGGGAATGATTTCATGCACATTTTATGTGGTGTTATTATCCTGATACCAAAACCAGGAGAATCTTGCAAAGAAATCTGCCGGCCAACATCCCTGATGAGCATAGGGGCAAAAATCTTCAATATAATCACAGAAACATAATTTTTAAATGTGTGTTAAAAGAATCATAAAATTTCCATGTAACATTTAGTCTCCGGATGTAAAGAAAGGACGGTTCAACATCTAAAAATTGATCGATGTATTCACTACATCAACAAAAGTAAATAAACCCTAGAAATCTGACTGTAGAATTGAGATTACTAGAGAGGGGGAAAGCAGAAAGGGAAGGAGGCACAAGGGATTACAGTGGAGTAGAGGACTATGGGTGCCTTGGTGGTGAGTGTGATAACATACCAGAAGAAGTGACCTTCTACCTCTATATCATGTACAGTGCTGTAAATAAATGTCACAGTAAAAATTTTTTAAAATCCTGAAAAAAAATAACCAGATATAGAGAGAATACTAATAGGATTCAACATTCATTTATGATAAAAAAAACCTTAATAAAAATCAATAGAAAGGACATATCTGAACATAATCAAAGTCATATTTCACAAAACCATAGATAACATCATTCTGAAATGAAGAACTGAAAACTTTTCCTCTAAGATCATGTACACAACAAGGACATTCACTTTCACCACTACAATTCAACATAATATTGGAAGACTTAGCTAGACTAACAAGGAAAAATATAAAAGGAATCCAAACTGAGAAAGAAGAAATTAAACTACCATAATTTGCAAGCAGCCTGTTAATATATGCACAGAACCCCGAGGACTAAAAAAAACTAAAAAAACCCAAAAACCATTAAAAACGAATCAGCACATTAAAATGGCAGGTTACAAAATCAATCTATAGCAATCGAGTTACCTTATGGAAAATATACGAACTAGAAAAGAAAGAAATCAAGAAAAGCCGGGCATGGGGGCACATGCCTGTAGGTGGCAGCCTAGGAAGCCACCGCCAGGGCCAGGGATTGCAGTTTGAGTCCCTCCAGGAGCACAAAAATAGTCCCAAAAAAATAGCTGGGCGTGGTGGCGCACACCTGTAACCCCAGCTACCTGGGAAGCTGAGGCTGGGGATTGCTTGAGTCTGTGGTACCCCGGGCAACATGAGCCTGCTGTTTCAAGGGCAAAAATAGCGAGACCTAGTCTCAAAAAAAAAAAAAAAAAAAAAAAATCTCCATTATTATAACATCATAAAGTATTAAATACCTAAGAGTAAATTTAATAAAGGAAATGAAGGACTTTTTCGATGAAAATTAATACATTATTAAAAGAAGCAGAATAAGACAAAAAAATGAAAAGATATCCTGTGTTCATGGATTGGAAGAATTAATATCTTCAAAATTGCCATCTTAACCAAAGCAATATACAAATTCAATGCAATACTTATTTAAGTTTCAATGGCATTTTTCAGAAACACAGAACAAATATTACTGAGATTTATATGGAATCACAAAAAACCTAATAGTCAAATTCTCACAAGAATAAGAATGGAGGTTTCACAGGACCATATATTAATCCATAATACAAAGCTATAGTAATAAAAACAGTATGTTACTAGAACAAAAACAGACATGGCCCAATGGAATATAATTGAGAGCCCAGAAATAAACCCATACTATAAGTATCCTTATAAGGATAGTTAATCTGTGACAAAGGAGCCAAGAGTATACATTAGAGACTGAAAATTCTCTTTAACAAATGGTGTTGATAAAACTAGATTGTCCCAAACAAAAGAATAAAACTAGATCACTTTCTCAAACTTTATACAAAAATTTATACAAAATAAAAATTTAGATATATGGCCTGAAGCCATAAAAAAAAAAAAAACACTCCAAATCTTGGATTTAGTGATATATTTTGGGACTTGACTTTTTATAATAAGGCAGACAAAAGCAAAACTTAAAAAAGAGAAAAAATGTCTGCATAATGAAATAAACTTATTAAAATGAAACCCTATTGAAAACATGTGCACATATGAAAAAGTCAAATACCAAAAATGTACAAATAAGTCACATAATTGATCAAAAGAAATTAACCCAATCAAAAAATTGACAGGTTAAATAGATACATCACCAAAGAAAATATACAAATGACCAACAGACATTAAAAAAAAAAGTGCTCAACATCATTTACAATTAAGGAAATTCAAATTAACTCCATAATGAGATTCAAACCTGTGAACTACATTAATGCGAGAACTACACTAAGGATTTATTAGGGAGTACATGAATCCTTATATGCTGTTGATGGGGATGCAGCTGATCCAGCACTTATGGAAAAAAGTAAAGGGGCTCTCAAAATATTGAAATAGATCTACCTTATAGCCCATTATTCTGCTCTCGGGCATCTACCAGAAGAAAGCAAAAGTACCAATTTAAAGAGATCTATGCACTCTTGTGTTCATTGCACAACTATTTACAATGATCAAGTTATTGAAGCCACCTAAATGGCCAAAGACATAACATTTTTTTAAAAAAATATATATATAATATACACTATATAGTGTTATATATAAATGTTATATATGTAGTATATACATATATTATATATACACACAAACACAATCAAGTACTACTCAACTGCAAGTAAATGAACTCTTTCCATTTCTGACAACATGTGTAGGACTGGAGGGCATTATACTAAGGAAATAAAGTCAAAGGAGCACAAATACTGAATGGTTCTGCTCATAAAAGGAATATAGAGAAGCAAAGTAGTCAGAAAAAAACAATGTCAAAAACTCTAGAAATCTTACTGTAAAAATGAGGCTACAAGTGTGGGAGGGAAGACTGGAGAGCAAAGGGGAGAGGGAGCATATGAACTGTATTGGATGACAATGAGTGCCTTTGTAGTGGGTGTTGTGTGTTAACAAACATGTGGAGAGTGTTGTAGATAAATGTTAACTTAATGTTAAAAGATATCAAGATGGCATTAAAAAAGTCAATTGAATGAGGCTGAAAATGAAAAATAAATATATAAGAAATGATCCAGGTGTATTGTATTTAAACGTAAATTCTTTCCTTTAATTTTTCTCCATCCTACCAACTTTTGATTGTGTTCTGCAGGTTTCTAATCTGTATTTATCTGTAGTTATTATCTGTAGTTATATTTTAAATATTCCTCTTTTATTTTTGCTAAGCGTTCAAAAATAGTAATGCTTTAATATTTAGTTGCCCTAATGTATTAAAATATTATGCTTGAAATTTTTCATCTTCTAGAAATATTTAAAGGTTGCATTAAATAAAATGTGTGTAAAGGTTTTAGATTAAAACTAACAATTCAGGCATAGAAATTTAAATTTAAGCTGGCAATAGGTAAAATGAAAAAGAGTGTATATGTTATAATTACTGAAACTATTTTAAGTTTTATTTGAAGTTGCATCACACTTTCATGATCACAAGTAACCTCCAAAACAAGAAAAGTCATCTCACCTTAACTGTAGCTTTCTTTGCTTTTCTCATTTTAATGAAGTGTTTTTGAATGTTTCCCAAAATTTTGATACATCTATCAATTTAATGTGCATTTTAGTTTTTCCAGTAGATCTTAGCTTTGAAATGTTATTCATGTTTTTTTTTCAAGCTCATATAACACTGTTTTTAAGCAAGGGTGTTCATCATACCATTGTTTACAAATGGAAAAGCATAAATATTATTCAAAAGTAAACCACTTATATAAGTTTAGTACATTCATATAATATGCTACACTATGTTAAATGAAGATATAGATTGATATTCATTAACATGAAAAGATGACTGTTTTATTTAAAAAATAAAATATAACCAATAATAGTACATATAGTATGTTTTCTTTTGTGTTTGTAAAACAGTGTGCCTACATGGGCAACAGGCATGGAAGGCTATACATAACACTGAAACTATTAATATTGGTTATCTCCAATCTATGGGAATAGTTACTTCTTTATAAATTTTATATTGCATACATTTCTTTCCAATGAACAACAATTTCCATTTAAAATATTTGACAATGAATATACATGAAATTTGTAGTAAACAACTAATATGTAAATGGCTTATTCTCATTTTATGGACAAATTGCTGATGAAAGTATTAACAACATTTTATTTTTGTTTTGTATTAGGAATTAAACCAAATGTTTATAAAAAGAAATGAAGCCAACTGAGAACAGAGATAACACATTTGTTATGATTTTATCTGTGGTATAAGTGAATCTTATTTTTTTAAAGTAATTATTTAAATCTTACATCAATTAAGTATTTATTTCTTTACTTCCAATAGTGATTTGAACTGGCATATACTAAAAGAGACGCACTCCAAAGAAAGCATAAAGATAATTGTAATATAGATAGAAGGTGGTTGGGGAGATGCGGGAACTGTAAATGAAGTACCGAAAATCTGTAATGTAGAAATTATAGGCTGAATAATATAACTGAAAATATAGAACTTTACATTTTGTCAGAACTTCCTAAGCAGTCAGATATAAACAGAATCATACTGTATTAATAGAAAGACACACTTTCTCTTAACTGAAATATGTGGTGAATATTATCACAGACATATTTAAAAAACATATTGGCAAGTTCAAGAAAAGATTGAACTTCTTCAAAGCAGTTTTTCAACATCATTATATTGATTTCCTTTTATTTTGACAATAAAGTCTGAAGGTAAAAATCTTAAAATTATATGAAAAGACATTCAGTGCAGGTATTCATCTTGTTAATTTAACATGGTCAAATATACATTACGTAATCAAGAAAAATTAGTGTCAACAGTGCTCCTTAGACTTTCCTCAAATATCAAATCTTTTAGGAAAAGTTTTTTAAGATGTGACAACATTTAAATGATCAGTGCTAAAGTAACTAAGGTATTAATTTTAAAGTACTGATTGAGAAAACAACAATGTGCTCATTTCTCTGGACGTGTAGTTATAAAGAAAACTCTCAATGCTTAGTTAAAGCCACTATTTAGTCTATGGCATGTTCACAGTATATTAATAGAAAAAATACATTAATAAAGGGAAGTAGGAAAGTTCACATCTTTTTAAAAGAATATTCATTTTAAATGACAACAAAGTGAAATAATGCACAAGCGGTAATGTGTCACATACATACATTTCTCTCCACTCTATTAATTCCTCAAATATCAAGTTAGAAGTTTCACTGTGATAGGTTTAGAAGAATCATTTGAGACTATTTTCATAGAATTAAATTTAGTGGCATCTACTGAAATAAAGAAGTAAACATACTCCATCTATTACCTCACCTTTACTGGTTTAAGCGAAAAAAAAAAATGTGTATATGTGTGTGTGTGTGTGTGAGAAGGAATAAAATTTATTCCACAAATTCCCAAGGATATCATATCAAAAAATAGTACAAAATGATAATTTCACAATTAAAAATTATGTTCTTCAGCAAAATGAACAAGATTTTCTAGTTTCACTTTCTTCCAAAGAAAAGTACTCCCTTCAAAAAACAAAGCAAAACAAAACAAAACTATGAATGGGCATAAAATAATCTCTTATCACAAAGTAGCCCAAACTAAGTAGGCAACAGCTTAAGGCTGAAATAAATTCTGTATTCTTATTTTCACCACCTGTGCCTGGCCTGGCCCAGGGTGACATGCAGAGGCTTGGAGCCCACTATGCGACCATTCATCTCATCTACTGCTTTGGTTGCCTCTTCAAATGAGGAGAAGCAGACGACACCAAACCCTTTGCCTTGGCCCACTTCCACCATCACTTTGGCCCTGTTAATTGATCCAAAGGAAGAAAATTCGTCCTTCAGCTTTTCATCATCAATGGTTTCGTCCAGATTCTTAATATAGATAGGCACCCCAGGAGGCTTACTTTTTTCTTTTAATCTCAGCCGTTCAAATCTTTTCCTTAACTCGGCCAAACGTTCAATTTTCTTTTGTGCTCGCCCTACATACAGGGCTTTACCATTCATGGGCTTTCCGTGCAGGTTTAGCACAGCCTTTTGGGCGGCCTCGTGTGTCTCATATCTCACAAATCCAAAGCCTTTAGATTTTCCGCTGGCATCTCTTACTACCTTCACACTCTCAGTTGGCCCATATTCACTGAAAATTCCCTTCAGTTTTTCATCATCCATGTCATCTCCAAAGTTTTTAACAAAAACATTAGTGAAAGTTGCTCTGTCCCTGGTTCTGACTTCAGCTGCCCTCTCTTCTGGAAATTTGAATCTGCCAACATACACTTGGCGGTTGTTGAGTCGCACTCCATTCATGTGCCAGATGGCCCTATTGGCAGCAGCTAGGCTGTCAAAGTGCACATAGGCATAACCCTTTGAGCCATTGTCATCACATACGACTTTGCAGGAAAGAATGTTACCAAAAGCAGAAAATAAATAAAAAAGGGCTCTATTGTCTATGGATTTATCTAGGTTTTTGATAAATATGTTTCCAACTCCAGACTTCCTTAAGCGATCATCTGGCTGAGACCACATAAGGCGGAATGGTTTGCCATTAATTAAGTCAAAGTTCATAGTGTTCAGGGCCCACTCAGCATCTGCAGGAAAGCGAAAGTTAACGTAGCCATAGCCCAGGGGGTTGCGGGTCACTGGGTCACGGCAGATTCTGGTGAAGCGTAGAGGGCCAGCAGGCCTGAACTTCTTATATAGCATGTCCTCAGTGACATCTGGGTCTAAGTCACCCACATAAAGGGCAGCCTTGAGATACTTCTTTTTCTTGCCAGCAGGATTAGGTTCCCCACTCCCCATCTCTCTGAACACTGGAAAGAGCCTCTCTTGGGAGAGAAAGGACTGCTTTCTAAGATATGGGCCAAGCAGCTGTTCAGGAACAGAAAAGGCCAAGGCCACAGAAGCTAAAGGCAGACTCAGAATCACCGTTGAGGCTGAAAAAATGAAGTTTAGAAACAGCTGGTCAGCAGGCTCAGAATAAACGCATCAGGAAAAAAAAAAAAAGGCACCCCAATAGCGAATCTGGGCTCTCTAAGGCGATTACATTTTCCACCCATTCAGATTTAAAATGTTTCAAAGCCAGTGATAGGAAAGAAATTTCCCTTTTCCCGTTAAATTGTAAGAAATCATCAAGCAGCTGACTGGCTTCCCAGGTCTAGCATTGCCGACAGAGGCCCTGAGACCCATTTTCTGTACAAATACAGGCCTTCAGTTCCTGTTGACTTAAAATTATATCAAGAAGGTAGGGACGGAGCACGTATTCCTCCGCCGTCTGCCTGGCCGGTCTCAGGAGGGCTTGCAGCTAACTAAGGCCGTTACACAAACTCAGCGTCAGCTTAAGGGCAGACAGGACTTGGTGAATTGGGGCCGGCAGGCAGGTTGCAGGCGGCGGATCGAACAGAAAGACAGACAGACAGACACATGCGCGGGGCCCCGAGACCGCCCAGATACCCAAGATGCCCACTGGGTACGGACCGAATGACGCGCGGTGATTTCGGCAGCCTGAGATTCGCCGCAGGTCCGGAGGGACTGAGTGGCAGGCGCGCACTGGGCCAGCTCTCACGCGAGGTGGTTCCGGACAGATGCGGGGCGGAGTCAGAAGAGAAGGGCAGATGCGCGGCAGACGGGCTGAGAGCGGACGGATGGACAGAGCTTACTCTGTGCAGGACAGACAGACCCAGGGAGGAAAAGGATGTAGCTGCGGTAGGGCGTGCGGGCGGGCGGGGCGCGAGGAAGAGGAAAACCCGGAACTTGCTTAGCGCCAAGATGAGAGAGGGAAACGGAGAGGGAAAGAGAGGGAAAGAGTGAGAGAGGGAGGGCAGAGAGGGGGAGGGAGGAAAAAAGAGGGAGAGGTGAAAAATACGTAAATTTTATACGCATCTGTAGATCTTTTCTTCTATGTTTAATTAGTGGACTAGAACTCTGGACTATATTTTTCTCATTCAGAACTACTACTTTTTTTTTAATGTAAGAGAATAAATCCCATATCTGAATCTGATCATGATGTTGGAGTTTAATGAAGTAGGATAAAGTAGGATAAAGACCAGTTTGACCTTTAAAAAAAAAAAAAAACCTAGTGATGATTTAGCACTGGATTAGGCCAGTAAAGACTGACTCTGACTAAAATTGAAATTTCATTGGTTTATAGAGCGTATTACAATTAATGTGTACATATTTTTTAAGATTATGAATAGAAGGTATTAAAGTAATTGTTTTCAAAATACCCCCCCCACACACACATACCTTCAACTAGATTGGGGAAAATACAATATAAACATTCTAAAAACATTTTTATCGCATCATAAAAAATACATTTTTTATCACTCCAAAAATTAGAAATTTCTAACAGCAAGTAGAGTTCCCTCTGCTAAGCAGATGTTTATGGGGCCAGGGGAGGGCATTTCACCTACAATTTTTAAAAATTAGTTAAATATTTAGATCGCAAAGACTCTGGAATAAAAATCAAATATAGACTATTCCTGTTATTTTATTACATATTGAGGGCATAGTTATTGTTTCTGAGTTTAAGTCATATCTTAAAATCCTAAATTCCTTAAATCCTTCAAAAAATTCCAGTCAAGTTCCTAAGGCATATTGGTTGAGGCATATCTGAGTATTTCTAATTCTGAAAACTATTTTCCATGAAGAAAGACTCAAGGGCAAGTGGCATTTTAAGTGCATTCTTCCACACGCTGTTAACTGTTTTTAGTATGAGTGGAAAAAGAGAATTGAGAAAATATTTATATTTACACCCTTGTCACAAGACATGTTCTGTCTTCCCTATTAAGTCTCAGCGGTGCAAGTTGCTTGTACTTCACTGTAAAGGCAAATTTGTTGTTCTCTTGAATATTATTTGGGATGGTTGAATGAAATATTGTAGACTTTATTATCTAGACGAAAACAATTTCAAGACATCAATTTGACTTTAAGGGTAATTTTTTGATTCAGTAGCAATTATTTATCTCACTCTCCAAGTATTGTATCCTGAGTAAGAGTATTTATGCCTTGAATTATAATCCTGAAGGAATTTTGATAAAATTAATTATCAAAGAAAGGTAAATTGTGTTGATTAGATTGCCTGTCCTAAGCTGAGAAAGTGACCAAAATGGGAAAGGTTTAATCAGATTATAAATTGGATGGGTTTTATGCTAAGCTGCTAATAAACTACATTATCTCATTCAATATTTAAATAAAAATTCAGTATTCTAATAAATAGGATTTTAGCTATAATTCATTTATAAGGGATTTGTTAAAATAAGAAAAACTATTTTATAAAAACAGTTTAACATTAATTTATTGTCTCATGAACTAAACTACTTCTGAGTTAAAACATAAGGCATTCACCTGTGAAGAAATCAGAGTAATAAAATTAATATAACTTTATATACATGTTTATTTATATCTCTCATTAGGACACTCTTTGATGTGAATCTTATAAAGTTACAATAAATCCATAGGATACTACATATTTGCTATCAGTCTATTTGGAATTTATATAGCATATATAATATGCAACAACATATTTTCTGTTATGATGCCTTGAAGTAAGGTAGAAATATCATGTACTTGGCAGATAGTCTCAGACAAATCTTTCTTCATAATATTTACTGAACATATAGGGGAAATATACAAACACCCCATTTACTGATTAACTATCTTGAAAAACATATTTAATTTGACATAGACAATAAACAAAATAACTTTTAAAATGTAAATTTCATGATTTATTTTTAAACTGATATAATACACTAACAAAATTTATCATCTGAATAACTTTCAAGTGTATACTTTAGTGACAATAAATATTTCATATTGTTATATTTTTCTTCATTGAAGTAATATTGGTCTAAAACACTGTGTATGATTAAGGGGAATAGATGTATGTTACCTCTTCAGATGTATGTTAATATGCCACTCTCTGAATCCAAGAATCCACAGGCATTAAGCCTAGGCCATTGGACTCCTATCCTTTGTCCCCATCTACCTTCTAGTAGCCTCGATTCTACAGTCATATTTCTAGGGTTTGTTTTGGTTTAGTTTCATCTGTTCTTTTTGATAGTTTTCTTTACATTCCACATGAGAGAAATTATATATTATTTGTCATTCTTCCAACTTATTTCAGTTAATTCCCTCTAGTTCCATGCATTTTATCTGAAATGATAAGAGTTTATATTTTATTTATATAATTGAGTGGTATTCTATTATGTACATATATTGTACATCTTCTTAATTCTCTGCTTTGTCAATAGAAATTCAGATTGTTTCCATGACTTGGTTTTGATATATACAACTGTAATGAACACAGGAGTATATATCTTTTCTGATTATTAATTTTTGTATTCTTTGGGTAGATATTTAAGAGTGGAATTATTGGTTCATAAGGTAAATTCATTTTTAATATATTGAGGAAATTCCATACTGTTTTCCATAGGAACTAGACAAGTCTATATTTTCATCAACAATTTGTGTACCAGGGTTTCTTTTTCTCCAAACCCTAGTCAGTAATTGTTGTTTCTGGTATTTTCATCGGGTCATTCTGGGGTGAGGAAGTGTTGCTAAATATTTTCCCATGTGCTCATTGACCATCTGTACGTCTTTGGGAAAGTGTCAATTTACGGGAATTATGGGAAAGTGCCCATTTTTTGATTAGGATCTTTTTGTGTGTTGTTGAGTAGTATGAATTCTTTGAAGATCTTGAACTTTAGCTGTGTGATATAGAAATATTTTTTTTCTCATCAAGTAGGTTGTCTTTTTGCTTTAATTATAGCTTCTTTAATTGTACAGAAGTTTTTTAGCTTCTTCTAGTCTCTTTCATGTATTTTCATTTATTAAACTGTAATTTAGTTTGCATTGCATAGGTCTTTTCCTTTGTTAGGTTTATTCCTAGGTATTTAACATTTTTGATGCCTGTGTAAATGTATTGTTTCCCCAATTTTCTTATCTTCCAATTCATTACTTGTATATAAGAATGTAAGTGAATTTTGCATGCCGATATTTTTCTATTAGTTTTTGAGTAGAGACTTTACGATTTTCTCTCTATATTATCATGTCATCTGCAAACAATAATAGTTTCATATTCTTTTCAAAGTTGGATTCATTTTATATATTTCCCCATCCCAGCTGTTCTTGCCAGGGTTTTCTGTACTACTTTGAGCAGTAGTAGTGAGAGTAGACATTCTTCTTGAGTTACTTACCTGATTTTAGAGAAAAAAATTCAAGTCTCTCACCATTAACTATGATGTTAGTATGGAATTGACATAGATGACCCATATTATGTTGAAGTATGCTCCTTCAAAATCCATTTTACTAAGAGTTTTAATGAAAAAATGGATGCTGAATCTTATCAAATATCTTCTCTGCATTTGGTATAATCATGTGATTATCTTCTTTCTTTTTGTTGTTGGTGATCATCATTGATTTACTAGCATATATTGAATCATCCTTCCATCCCAGAAAAAAATACCTAACTGGTCATTTTGCATTAATCTTTTAATGTACTGTTGAATGTAGTTTGCTAAATTTTAATTGATAATTTTTGTATTTGTGTTCATCCGGGATAATTGTCTGTAGTTTTATTTGTGACATTTTGGTCTGCTTTTGGTATAATAATGTTGGCCCCATAAAATATGTTTGGAATTGCCACTCTTCTGCAGTTTTTCAGAATAGTTTGAGAATAGGCATTCATTTCTTTTTGAAGGTTTTGTGGAGCTCATTGGTAAAATAATATGGTCCTGAGCTTTTGTTCTATGGGAGGTTTTGGATTACTTTTTTATTTTCCTTGTTTGTATTCTGTCTAGGTGTTCTATTTATTCTTGATTCAGTCATGGAAGTTTGCATGTTTCTAATAATTTGTCCATTAATTTCATATTTTCCAATCTGTTGTACAAAGTCATTCATAGTATTTTCTTATAATCCTCTGTATTTCTGAGGTATCTTTAGTAAATTATCTTCTTTCATTTCTGATTCTATTTATAAAAGTATTTTATCTGCTTTTTATTTTTATTGTTTATAAAACTATTCTTCATTCTTAAAACCTCTCTAGCTAGAGGTATGCCTGATTTATTAATTTTTTCAAGGAACTAACTTTTGGTTCCAATGACCTTTTAGATTTTCCATTTCACTTGTATTTCAAGTTTCTATTATTCCCTTCCTTGTTCTTGCTTTTGTTCTTATTTATTCTTCCTTCTTAGTTTCTCAAGGTGTAGTGATATATTATGTATTTGAGCTCTTTCTTACTTCTTGGTGTTGCCTTGTATTACTATATACTTCACTTTTAATACTGCTTTGCTGTCATTCTACAGGTTCTTGTAAGTCATTTATTCATTTTCATTTCTCCCCAGATATATTTTCCACATATATACACATATTTTTAAAATTTCTTTGTTGATTTCCTCATTAACCTAATAGTCATTCAGTAATGTATTGTTCATTATCCATATATAAAAAGTATTATCTGAAATCATCTTTGTGTGATGGATTTGTAGTTTAATATTATTGCTATCAGAAAAAGTATTTCTTATTATTTCTTGCTTCATGAATTTATTGACATGTAATGCAACTTGTGGTCTGGTCTGGAAAAAGTTCCATGTGCAATTGAAAAGAAAATACGTCTTTTGAGAGGGAGTGTTGTTCCCTATAAATGTCTTGCGGGCAAGTCTGATCAAATTGTTCCATTGAGGCTATTGCTTCCTTGCTGGTTTTCTGTGTGCTTTTGAAACCAAGCAGACCCATGGAGAATGAACAAGTTTGTGGGTCCTCACTCACATACATAAGACTGCCAGACTTGACCCAAAACAGATATTGTGTGGAACAACAATAGCAGATTTTTTTAAATATGAGGAGTAGAAAAATAGAAGAGAATGAAAAAGAAGAAATGGAGTGTGTTTACAGGCTGACACATTGCCAGATACCATTGGTCCTACCCCATGTCAGAGCAGAAATCAAGGTCCAAGCCCAAACCATACATGGAAAGCTGGTGGTTTCTTCAAAGAAACCACATGTCACCTGTGACTTAACTTTCAGAAGCCCCAACAGCTTATTTGCTCAAAAATCTATCAGTTTAAATGCTCAAAAGTTCTAGTTTCCTTAACTGCCCAAACAGCTCATCAATCATACATGCAAAAAGCCTAAGCTCTGCCCCTACTTCTTCAACAGACTTTGTTTAGAGACTGGAGTCTAGAGAGCTCCATTTTTTTCCTCCTTTCTGTAGCTTTAATATTGTATTCTTAGTATCCCAAAAGATGTTATTCTTACCAAAATCATCACAAACTTTTCTGGAGCCAAAGAAATCACCTCAGTCTTATCAGTGTCCATGAATCCTTCTCATTCCACTGTACATAGCTCTACACAAAGTTTTTACTAAAACTATTTTTCGTGTGTGTGTGTTCACTATTATCTGGAAAGATAAATAACCTCCTACCATCAAGTTGAATAGGTATGCCACCCAATGGCTCATTCCTTGGTCTTTGCACTTCCTTTTACAGTTTCCCCAGTTTGATTTTTTGGTACCATTTCTATGGTCAGATGTCTGAATGCTGGGGTGTAACCTCAGAAGAAAGTTTCTTTGGGGTTAAGTTTATTCAAAGGTAGGAGAAATCAATCAAACATAACCAGTGTGGCAAAGTTCTCCACTTACAGAAAATAGTCAATCAGTTCAAGCCAAAGGAAAAAACAATCATAAAAGTGTTTAAGGGATGCTACTATTCAAATCATTGTCTTTCCACCTTCACACCAAATCTATCAACAATACATTTATATACAAAATCTAATTCCAATGCATTTGATCTATTTTGCATAAACTCATACAACAGAAAAACTAACTAGAATTTAGGTAGAACTTTGCATTGTGTGAACTTTGCATAAGGGATCTAAGATTTAGCTCTCAACTTTTGGCCTATTCAGACTCTGCCTGAAATATCTGTACCTTTGCATAGATTTCATCTTCTTGAGGAGCCAAAAATGTTTTATTCTTGTATCTTCAAGCCTACTAATAGATATGTTTCCCTATGTTCCTGGGAGGTCTCTGGAGCCCTACAGTCAAATTGGGAGGCACTTTTCATTTAGGTTCTGTGAAATTTCAACTTCCAGAAGATCTCAACTGTGGCATTCTAATCAATGCTTAGGTAATGTAACCATCTATTTCCAATTCTCTACTAAAGGAGAAACACAATTCTGTATTGAAATTGTGCATAGATAAACACATTGTCAAATATAATAAAATTTCTTTCCACCATTTTTCCATATTGTGATGATATCAGAATGCAGAAAATTAGTTCTGCTTACAAAATGCAATTAAACATTGATGCAGATCTTGGTCCATTAAAAAAATCCTTGACTCAAAAAAAAAGAACAGCAAAAAAAAAAAAGAAAGAGCCAGTAGCATTTCAAATAAGAAAAAGAAAACATATTTAGTTTATTCAGTTCTATATAAAAAAAATCTCAATTTTGATTTTCATCAATAGCTTAAATCTTGAAGTATTGCTGAAGTCTTTCCTCTGTTAATTCCTCCAAAAACAATTTTGAAAGGTTTAAACTGTGAAGAGCCCACATTAAATGTAGGATAACAACTTAGTTAAGAAGAAAATTTGTTTAACATTATAACAATATAATCCAAAATAACAATCAAAGTTGATAGGCAATATCATAACTAAGCATATCAGACACGAAGTTTCACATAATAATATTTGGAATACCAATATACTATAATATTCAGGTATATACTAAAGTGAAGCATTTCTCTCGAAACAATACTGACTATTAAGTTTTATATTATCAAATAAATATCACATGGGGCATATCAAATAATGTCTTTCCCATAAGAAAGGAGAAATGTTGTTTCCTCTGATTAATCAAGCAAAAGACTACCATTTAAAAAAAAGTCTTATATTTTTGGAAAGTTTTCTCAAGTATTAGAGAAAATAATGTTTAATTATTCAACAGTGACAATTTTAGTTTCTTTTCTTTTTTTATTTTTTGATTAAATATGTATTTTTTGGATTTTTTAAAATTAAATGTGTATTCACATACACATCTTTGTATTCCCTACCTCCCCTCCCTGATCACTCTCATCCATCCCCCAATTTGTGTACTTTGGTTTGTTTGTTAGCTTGTTTTGACTTTACCTCCTGCCTTTTGCTTGTTTTTCCTATATCCCATATATTAGTGAAACCATTTGGTTTCTGTCTTTTTCTTTCCAACTTGTTTCTGGTAACATTACTCCTTCTAGGTTCATTCAGGTTATCTCAAATTCATCAAATTTGTCATTTTTAATATTCCATTGTGTATATATACCACACCTTTTTCATTCATTCATCTGTTTTGGGACATTTGGTTGTTTCTATGTTCTTGCAATTATAAATAGTACTGTAATAAACCTCCAAGCACAGGTGTCCCTTTGTATAAGTGTTGAGGTCTCCTTTGGGTAGATTCTCAGAAGCGTGATTGCTATAGGCAAAATGGTAGTTCCATTTTCATTAGTTTGAGGGTTCTCCATGCTGCTTTCCATAGTGGCTGGACTGGTTTACATTTCCACCAGCAGTGTAAGAGTGTTCCTTTTTCTCCACAACCACACCAGCACTTGTTGTTGCCTGTTTTTTTGATGTGGGCCATTCTTACTGGTGTAAGTTGGTATCTCATTGTGGTTTTGATTTGCATTTCCCTTATTGCTAGTGACATTGAACACTTTTTCATGTACCTATTGTAACTAACAACATTATTCATCACCTGCAATAGAAACTGAAAGAAAAAAATATCTTTTGCTTAAATAAATACTTCAATATTTTGACAAATTCACAAGACCAATGCATTTTGGTCTCTAAGACATTACCATTTGTACTGCTTCACTCTAGAGTGATGCACCCAAGGTTTTATGCTTGGGAGTTTTAAAGAAATGTGAGTAGTTAGCAAAACATACAAACCAGATCACTTTTCTCCTTGTTAAAGTTGTGTATCTCCACTCTGCTAGTCCTTGAGTAAATCCTGATCACCAGATCTGAAAGGATGCAGTGACAAGATTCATCATCAGGTCTGGCAATCAGTAAATCATCCACATATTGTAGTAATAGGCCCTGTTTTAGTTGGGCCATTCTGAGATATTGACTGGAATTTCCAAGAAAGTACTTGAGGAATTCTTAAGCCCTCATGGAAGCACAGTTCAGTATCCTGACAAACAATAGTAAAAAGTGGCTGATCCAAGGCATTTACTGGGATGAAGGAAAAGGCATTTTTCAATTCCAATACTGAGAACAAGCTAAATTCTCCAGGTATGGCAGTTAATAGTGTATATGGATTTGGTATGATTGGATGTACATCTTGGATAATCTCACGTATGACCCTCATATCCTAAACAAAACTGTACACATTTGCATGAACATTGTAGAGGGTAGTGGCAGAACCAAATTATATCACATTGGAGAAACTTTTATAATACTGGCTGAAATACTGACTGAATCCCCCTGAACAAAACCTTTTTTAGAGGATGTTACTTACTCCTTGCAGCTCTCCTCCATTTCACTATTTCTATTCTTACAGTGTCTGATTTTTTGCATATCCTGGGGCTCTATTAGCATAAAATACTTTCCTTACCCTTTTGTAAATTTGTAGTGGAGTAGCTTGAGTGAATAGCATCTAGAATCATGAATCATATCCTGGAGGTACTCAAGTTGCAGTCTCTGATCTTGGAGTGAGAAAATAATCTATCCATTAAGTATACTTAATATGATTTGGATAAGGAAGGGGCCTGGACATTCTTCCATACATATGAAACTATGTTGGAGGATTTTATCACCAAACTGGCATTCCAGAAGTTTAAGGAAAGCTTTCTTTTGTGACCTTCCCATGACCCCACTGAGGAAAGCAGTTTTTTATTGATCTGAACTAATTTAGAATGAAGAACTAAAAGGTTTTTCCAGTGTGTACTAAAAGATCAATAAAAATTTCCTTTATCATGAAAATTACCTAGGATTTTATGAAGATTATATAACAAAATTTTTTAGAACAAGTGGAACCCCTGGAAGCCACTATTATTTATTTGATTCCCCACCCTGGACTGCTATTTGCCTCCATTCCTCCCTCTTCATTTCATTCTGTTTACTTTTCCTGCATTCTTTCCTACATCTCTTGTCTGAATTGTCATTTTGTGTTGTCATATGTCTCCTGTCCATTTCTCCCACTGTCTCATTTTCCCCCATTTCTTGCTTCCAACTTGTTCTTCCAATATTCCTCTACTTTGCAGTAGACACACTGACTTTTTTTAAAGCTGACTTCTCGTATTTACTCTCCACATCCCTCCTCTATTTATCCTCAAATTTCTCTTTTCTCTCTACAAAAACTGTTTCAACTTTGTATTTACTTTATCTATGATGCCCATTAGCTTGCTGTGAAGAACTCATCTCTATAGCACTTTCTATCTTGGCTAATTTCTTTCTTATATACATACTATTCTCCCTAGTGAATGTCCTGCTAATGATAAGAGTATTTCTGGTAGCATCTGGATTCATGTCTGTGTAGACACAATAAGTTTGGGAAATTCTTTCAAGAAAATCCAAAACGTTTCCTCAGTGGACATTTATTCAAATTCTAGTGTCTCACCAAAACTCATTTGTTTATGAATTTCCGGTTGTAGTCCACTAATAGATCCCACTTATATAGTTCTAGCCTTTTCATCCCTCCATCACTAGAGTCTCGGTTCAGATATACCATTGGAAAGGCTCTTTTGGTTCCTGGGTGCTAGATCCTCCTAGCAAAGCTTATAAGCCTTTTCACTGGCCTCCCTAAAGCAATTCTTTGTTTGTCTCATGTTAATAGTGTCTGTAACATAGACTAAGACTGTATGTCTGCCCAAGTAGGCCAATAGGAGACAAAAATAGAGGCAAGAAAATTAACCTTTCTTTTAAGATACTGCTGATGCAGGACAGAATTTCTCCTATTCATTACTGGAAATGGGTTGGATCATTAATACTACCTGACAGGTTGTTGCTGTTGATTCAATCTACCCATTAGACATTAGGGAAGAGGGTAATGCCTAACCTAGGGCAACTGGTAAAGGGAAAAACTGGTCTAGTCTTATTCTGGATGGTGTAGTAAGACTTTGAGGTCCCACGTAAACCTCTCCAGGAGGGGCATTGGTCTCTTGGAATGTATTTTCCTCTAGTATGTTCAAAGTTTCCTGTTTTTTTTTTGTTTGTTTTTTGTTTTGTTTTTCCCTTGTAAATCTTAGCTAGAACAATTAGGTGAGAAAAGAATATACAAAGATTCAAATAGGGGACAAACTAAAGCTGTCACTGTCACTAACCCATTCACAGTTGTACCAATGAAAATTAAATACCTGGGAATAAACTTGAAAAAGGATATGAAAAAATTATACAAAAAATATAAAACATTGTGAAAAGAAATAGAAGACACAAAGAAATGGAAAGACATTCCCTGCTCATGGATTGAAAAAATTAACATAGTCAAAATGGCCATTCTACCAAAAGCAATCTACAGATTCAGTGCAACTCCAATAAAAACCCAATATCATTTTTTAAAGAAATTGAAAAAAAGCTACTAAAATTCATTTAGAATAATAAGGAACCTCAAGTAGTCAAAGAAGGATACACTCCCAGACTTTAAAATGTACTACAAAGTCATAATAATTAAGACAGCATGATACTGGGACAAAAACAGAATGCAGACCAATGGAACATTATTGAAAGCCCAGAAACAAATGCACACATATATGGCCAGTTAATCTTTGACAAAGGAGCAAAGAATATAAACTGGAACAAAGATCGTCTTTTAAATAAATGGTGCTGGGAAAACTGGACCACTATATGTAAAACAAACAAACAAACAAAAAGAAAACAAAAAAACTGGACTACTCCTTCACAGCATGTACAAAAACCAATTCAAAATGGATAAAAGACTTGGATGTAACACCTGAAACCATCAAATAAGAAAATATGGACAAACCACTCCAAGACATACACTTAAGAAACCTCTTTCAGGCACATGTACAGATGTCAAAAAAAAAATGAAAAAAAAAAACATAAACAGTTGGAATTATATCAAATTTAAAAGCTTCTGTACAGCTAAAGAGACAATAATCAAAACAAAAACAAACTCAACTGAATGGAAAAAAAAATGCTTTCCCTGCATAAAAGTGATAAGGGTCTGATAACAAAGGTCCGCAAAGAACTCACGCAACTTAGCAAAAAACCCAGTCAAAAAATGGGGCAAAGAGCTAAAAAGACACTTCTCAAAAGAAGAAATAAAAATGGCCAATATTCATATGAAAAAATGCTCAACCTCACTGATAAGCAAGGGAATGCAAATCAAAACCAAAATGAGGTACCATTGAAGCCATGACCCCCAAAAGGGCAGTGTATTTGTTCATAAAAATTTAGGCATTGTTATTAGCTGTGTCTGAAAAACATGGAGGTAAAGCAGGACTAAACAGGAAGGGTACTTTTACTTTGTTGCAAATTCCAGGTCTGTACCCTGGAGGAGAGAGTTTATCACCTAGAGGGTGTGTAGAGAGAAATTGGAACCTTTGTTTTTTTAGAAGAAAAAGAAAAGATATAAAAAGAATGGAGCACAGACTTTGACATGATCTTTTGGGAAGGAAAGAGAGGAGAGGCAATTTTCGAGAGCTCGGAGGTTTTGGCACAGAGAGTAGAAAGACCCAGAAGTGGAGTCTTCTAGGGCACTCCCAGCATCCACCTGGAAGGGTCCTGAGCAGTATGAGGGTGAAGGAGAGGTGACCCAGAGGTAGTGCTGGGCCTCAGTGCAACCCGGAGAGACCTGAGCTAAAACTCTTTTGGGGAGTGAAGGAGGACCAAAGGACAAGGACATACCTGGAGATTGCAGATTGAGGTAAACTCCATACAGCTCCCTGAGGAGCAAAAACTGAAACAGGGTAAAAAGAGACTTTCTGACTTTACTTAACTGGATACAGCTATCTGCTTGCTTCTTTCTCCAAAGCAGGCTACAAGCAGTTTCTTTGCAATTACCTTTAACTTTAACTGAATACTCTTATTTGCCTGCTACTCTCTACAAAGCAGGCTACACACTCTTCATTAGCATTTTCACTGATCACCTTTACCATTGATATGCAAAAGCTAGCCAAC